>PVLD010004042.1:0-131948 GCA_004027595.1 Dinomys branickii
AGGTGCCACTCCAAGGCCAGGGTCCAGGGCAGTTAAAAGATGAGAGCTGGTCCACAACGCTCTGAAGTACTTACAGGAAACAGAGAGAGAGGGAAACAGAACTGCACCCATGGATTCAACCGCAGATAGAAAACATTAAGAAGATGAAAACGGTGTCTGTACTGAACATGTACAGACCTTTTCTTGCCATTATCCCCTAAACAACACAGTATAACAATGAGTTACTTGGCATTTATATTGCTGTAGGTATCACAAGTAATCTAGAGGTGAGTTACAGTTAAAGGTTCTGTACAAACACTGGACCGCTTCGTAGAAGGGAAATCCACCGAGCTTGTAAACATCCACAGAGCTTGTTATCTGCTGGGGTACTGGGACCTGGGCCTAATGGGTACCAAGGGACAACTGTCTGGAGTTAAGGAGCAGCCAGGGCCTAAAAGAATGAAGTCACCTTTATCAAACTTCTAAGGCAGTCGTCACCTGTGAAAACACTGTCCTCTCCTCCCCTTCCAGGACTGGTTTGTACGCAGTCTTGAGGTACTCGTCAGCTCCCCGCTTTGCTTTTCTAGGAGCTCAGCCTCTTCTGAGCCTAACGAGAAGGCCTGTCATCCACAGTGTACAGGCAGGAAAATCTAAGGCATGAAGTTAAGTAAGCAGCCCTGGCCTTGCAACTAGTAAGGTGTAGAAGATTCCTGCTGGATCATTCATCTGACTGGAGAACCTCTGCCCTGGACTCTCTGGCTCTGATGCTGCTCAGGATGGAGGTCTAGGGTAATGGAGGCTGACACCGTCACATGATGGAAGCCAAGACATGCAGATGTTTGAGTCTACCAAGCATCTTCCCCTGTCTTCCCTTTCACGACCCTGAGAAAGCATGAAAAGCAGCCAGTTTCCCAAAGCCTGTTCTTGCCCCCTGCCTCACCCCTTTCTCCACCATGGGAGCTCCAGCTGCATGACACCGAACAAATTTAAAGACACAAGGAGGCAGGTTGTGTCCTAGACTCCTGATCTAGCTCTGAGGAGCAAGTGAAAAACTGCAGTTGATCCCAACCCTCCCAGGTTGGCACTAAAGGGGGCCCTCCTCCTGGAGGGGAGATGAGGTCACTTCCTGAGGAAATGACCGCGGGGGGTGTCTGCAGGGGCCAGCCAGGTCTGCTTGGAAACATCTGAAATAGGCCGCGGTCACAGATATTGATCCAAATAAATTATGCGTACTTCTACACTTGTTTATTATTTCATTAACGTGCTCCCTCCGTGTAGCTAGTCTGGGCAGCCCATAGGGCTTGTCAGCTCTTAGATGCTGTTAAAACCAGTTAGTTGCTTTGAAGTATTCAGTGGCCAAAGAGACATTCAAGCTATGAGTAAAAGTTATAAGTGAAATGACAACAAAATTCTCTCATCCGGAAGGACCTTGGGCACAAGTCATCAGGGCCAGACTCTGTCCTTGTTCTCTGGTCTTTCCCGAGCGTGTGGAGCAGAAAGTATGGAGGGTTGCAGAGCATTCTAGCAATTATCATTTTAACAAATAGGGCTCTTTTCTAAAATTCACATTCCTTTCGCATGGCCTCATGAAAACACAAACATTCACTACATCCTCAAAAAATGTAGGCGCTCCGGAGGAAAGGGTTACCCGCTCAGCCCCCAAGTCTGGCCGCAGGACTGGGCACTGGTGTGAGCCCCCAGCTGCTGATTCTCACTCAGCTGATAAACTGTCCGAGCCTTAGGCTTTGAGATGTCTGAGGCCCTGATATCTTCCTGGCCCTGGAGGGAAGGGATTATGGATGAGGCACTGAAGACTTCCCATGTAGAAGGCTTGGCTGGATCTGCTCGCACATAGACTTTGTTCTTCAAGACGGGCATGGTGGAGGAGAATGGGGTCACCTGAAGCCCACTCTGTGGAGGACTGAGGCCAAGTGTCTTTCCTCTTCTCCTAATTTTCTGCATTCGTCCTTACCCCATTACAAACCTCAAAGAGAAAGAATGAAGGGCTTGGATTCCCTCCATGCATAACACATGGGACCAATGCATTTCCAGCCTTATCTACTGAAGAGTTATTACAAATCACTTTGGCACACTGCTCTGACCTTGGTCATCATCTGGAGTCCCAGGCTCTGAGAACTCCAACTACTGGTTATGAATATATAAAATAACACATGAGTTTACCTCTGACTCCTGTTTTAGAGGGGAGGGGAGGGATCACCCGACTGACTGGTGAACTGTGCGAAGGAGCTCTTTTCAAGATACTCTGTCTGAGAGAAATGCAAAGAAGACAGATGAAAACCCAAGAAAAACAAAGTCATCTCTGAGACACACATATAAGGAATTTTCACTTTCCGCATTACATGTTCCTACAATTTTTTTAAACTGTGAGATGAATTATTTACATCACATGAAAAATATTTTTAAAGAAAGAGAAATTCAGCAATATATAAAATGTAAACACTGAAGTTTGCAGAGAAAACAAACTATATGAGAGAGGAAAAAAAGGAAGGAAGGAAGGAAGGATTTTAACATTATGTGACCATAACCCCAAGTTACTGTTCTCAATGGTCTTTCACAGAAAAGACTGATCCTTCCGGTGTCATAATGGATTGATCTTGAAATATCTTAAAAGCCTCACACTGGAGCCAGCTTTAGGTAACTGCCTTGAGTAGCAGAACATAGACTTGTCCAGCCTCCACACACTGTAGTGGATAGAAAAACCTTCTAATGGAAAACTCAGGATGCTAATGGAAGAAAAAATTTTAAATCAAATTAAGAAAAAGAAAACAGCATTGGGCTCATTACAATACTAGAGTAGATCCTTGTAACAACAAAAAAAGGAGCAGCCAATAGGCCTTTAAAGTAGTACAAATATTCATAACCAATAAGAGATTCCTGTAAAATCACCAGTGAAACTCATCCATGGGCCATGTGTTGAAGAATATTTCTCCTAAAGATGCCTCCTAAGAAGACATCTTCACAAATTTCTCCTCATAAGGAGATTCCAAGTTTGCAGATTCCTGGGTGTTCACTGTCCTTCCAGAATGAAAGGAGAAATATCTGCTCACCAGAGCCATGTGCCTTCCTCACTGGGAACGGTCCTCATGAGCGTGAGGACATGAGGGTGATTAGGAACAAACCTCCTTCCTGTGTCCTTCCCTGGGTGAACCGCCCTCCCTAGGGCCTCCTACCTTCACAGAGTGCAGTCTGCTATCTGAATGCACACACACTCCATACTGCATCACACACACACACACACACACACACACACACACATGCCACCATACACACCCCCTACATATGTCACACATGCCACATCGCATCAAACAACACCCTATGCCATGTCCCACACACCATATACATCACACATGCATATCACACACATCATACATTCACACTGTACATACCACTCCACATACAAAAGTACATCCTAGCACATCCCTTCCACACATCACAGAACCCTACACTCACATATGACATAGCACCCCAAAAACATACACATCCCAAACCTCACACATATGCTACACATACACACACCATACTACACATACCATACACATTGCAATGCTACACACACTCCATACCACACACACTCCTACACACACCACACCACAGCACGACACATACACATGACACTTACTGTACCACACGGACCCCACAATGCCACCCTCCAAGCACAGGTGGCAATCCCTGTGCCAGTGATATAGGCTATCTGAAGAGTAATCAGCCGATAATGGGGGCTAGCTGGTAGACCATTATGCAACTGGGTAGCCAAGTGTGACAGCATCCTCTCTGTCAGGAGGGGAGATGGGAGGGGGAGATGCGGTGAGCGGCTAATTGTACCTGAACAAAGTGGCCTGCTTTCCATATTCTAGAAAGGATGAGAAGCTAACCATATGAGTGTGTGAAAGGGAACTTACCATTCCTTCAATACAGAAGGAACGCTCTTGTTTGGAGCATTTTTCTAAAAGCAAATAATAATAGCAATTTTTTAAAACAAGAGGAAAATTCAATTTTCAATTGTTTCTGAGAAAAACCCAAATTTCCACCCCACCATGAAGGAAAGAGTTAATGAGCTGTACGTACTGTAGAGGTCCCAAATAGAGCAAGGCCGGTCTATTTGCAGCCATGAGAAACATCTCCATGACATAGGGCCCATGGTGAGGAAAGATCAAATACCAACAATGCGCACAGAGTGTGTCATTTATGTGAAAAGAGAACTTTATTCCACCACCGTCTCTCTGTGTGAATATACAGAAGAAGGACTTGAATGATCCACACCAAACTCTTCTCAATTGTTATCTCTTAGGGAAGCAATGGGATTGCCTGACATGGAAAAGCAGGCTGTGAAGAGGCCTTTGATATTTTACTCCATGTATTTCTAATTTGTTTATTTCTCTAAGAATGAAAAATTCAGCTTGGTATTAATTGCATAAGTCAAAAACAATACCACCACTAATACTAACAACAAAAACAGAAGAGGGAAAGAAATTGAGTTTACACCCAAATGAATAAGAACCATAATTTTAAAAAATGCATGCCTCCATCAGCAGAACATCCCGGCTTAGGGCTTTGCTCTTTTATTTTGCTTTTGAGTCAAAGGCACTTTTATGACTCCCAGCAGAGAGCAAGGGGACTTAGAAAAACTCTGCAAGCTGCCTTCTGCAACACTGCAGGGCAGAGGAGCCCAGAGGCTGGATGGTAGCAGGGTCAGCACAGGCAGAGAGGTTTCCAGTGTGGGTCTTGGACCACACAGTCTGGTTCAGACTCTGCTTCTTCCACTTGGCCTCCATCTGTGTGGGTCATTCACATTTCCTCTCAAGTCTCAGTTTCTTGTCTGTATAGTAGAGTTAAAAACAATATCTTTGTCTCTCAGTAGCTAAGACATTGGTTCTGAATCCCCATGGATAACCCAAAACCCAAGATACTTGATCCCTTACATAAAATGGCATAGTATTCCGATCTATAATCTAGGCATATCCCCCTGTACACTTTAAATCCTTGCTAGATTTCTTACATTACCTAACACAGTGTGAATGCTATGTAAATAGTTGTTACTGTACAAGAGTACATGCCAAGGAAAAATGGGTGTACATGTTTGTTATAGATATAATTTTTTTTTTTATAGATATAATTTTTAAAAACATTTTCCATCTTGTTGGTTGAATTCATGGATGTAGAACCTGAGAATTTGGAGGGGTGAAGGTGTCTAGCTCACTAGTCCAAAGGAAAGCTGAGACACAAACAGGAAGCACTGAGGCCCTTAATGGAGTATTGACACACATAATTTTCCTAGAAATATTAGTTATTATTAAAGCACCACCTGAGAGTCCCAGCAGAGTGCATAACATCACCCCAAATCCAGAATGAACAAGAAGATTCCACTAGCCAGAGTCAAGTTTCATTCAGTGTTGGACAAGTGCTTATTGGGTACCCTCTGTGGGCTGGGCACTAATAGACCTCTGGGAGTGGGCACTGGTTGGCTTGGGAGAATGTGGAATCCAGTCCTGTCCTGAAGAGAGAGGACACAGGTCAGACTTCTCAGGGGCAGCAACATCGAAGATCGAAACAGACAAGATCATGGAAGGAGAAAGCTTCCAGAGACAACTTGGGGACAGCCTAGCCAGGAGCCGGCAGCAGCGCAGGCAGTCAGGTGGAGGTGGAGAGCAGAACGTGGCAGAGAGGCTAGTGGGATAAGCAGAGATAAAAGACGGCTTGTGCCTAACAACTTTCCCTGACCTGCCCCATCACACACCCCATAACAGTGGTATCTCTCCGCTGGGCAAGGCTGAGCATGGTGGGCTGGGGATATAGCTCAGTGGAATAAGCGCTTGCCTAGCAAGTGCAGGGTCCTGAGTTCGATCCCCAGTACCGAAAAAAAAAAAAAAGGCTGAGCATGGGGATGGGGATGCTTGGGTTGCTGCATTCTCGATGGAAAAAAATATGCATCTGGTCCAAGGACTTTTACAGCAGCAGAGAAAGGGCAACCCAGGACTGGGAGATCCTGGGGAAGGTTTGTGCTTGCCGATTGTGAAAAATGCCCTCAAGGATTCATTAACCTTGTTGCCTAACCACAGGCATGTGAGAGATGACTGGACCCTAAGTGCTGCAAAACTCCCACCACTGCCCCTTTGCAGACACACTGGGAGGCCAAGATTTCTCTGAGTCTGGACTTTCTAATGCAGCAAACTTAGCTGGGTGACTAGGAGGGCAAGGTGACACAGAGCAAGGGACCTGCACAGCCTGGCCCAGGGAGGTCACCAACCAATGGGGAGAGGAAGACCGAGATTCTCAGCTTCAAGCATGGCCAGATGTTCGCTGAGGACAGTGCACACTTGATCCTGGAATGATGCCCAGTGAACTGGTGAGGATGGCTAGCAAAATTATCTTAAGATAATTAAGATTTGTATCTCGCTATTTGATTCCTGAAATGTTCAGTTGCATGGACAAGCTATTGTTTGCCATCTAGTTTCTCTTGCTGTTACAAAAAAAGAAATCCAAGAATCATCTTTAAACCCAAAGAAATCATAGATTGAGGAATCCCAGCACCCAGCCCTCCCACAAACCTTGCTGTCTTCAAAGACCAGGAAGCCATGTGCTCTATTAAAGATTCTACCACATTCCTGGACAACAGATTGGACCTAGCAGCAGCGTCTTTGTGGACAAGCCACGTGGGAGGATTCTGGACCAGTGAGACTTACTTGAGAGAGATTCAAACTGCGGGAACCCACATCAAAGGGACAGAGAAAGAGCCGAGGCTCTAAGGCAGTCACCTGATGATGAAGACCGCAACAAGAAGAATGGAGAGGAGCCAGTGAATAATTAAACGAGAGACAAGAAGACCCAGACCAGAGAAAAGGCTCAGAGAGAGGTCAGCCCGCTGGAGCTGGAATGTTCACGAGAACCTGTGCTCTCAGAGGGCCAGGGGAAGCCCACTTCTGAATCTCAGCCAGAGGCCAGCTCCTGCGCAGACACCGGGACCTCACAATCCCCCTCCCCTGCCTGAGCCACCTTCATCTCGCCACTGTGCCATGGGATCCAAATAGCCTGGGAAGACAGTGAGTGCCTAGCAGAAACATGTTCCCTCTCCAGACTGAGAAAATATTTGCTACTCATGCCACCAAGCCTCTGCTACTAATTCCTCAGGGTCTGTGAATCTGAACTGTGAGAGTGGTACAGGAAGTGGAAATCTGGGGAAAGAGAAAGGTGAGCAGGATGTGGACCTCACCCCTTGTGAACCTTGACCTTGTAGTGTGTAGGAGTCTACAACACAACAGTCGTGCCCAAAGGGTAATGACAAGAGGGCAATGACCAGGCATGGTTCGGGGTAGTCCTTGATGGCAGAGGAAACCTATTTGCTTCTTTTAAACTGGCACAAAAATTGAAAGAGCTTCTAGTAAGTATCTTTGTAAGAATTGACATTCTTCACTTTTGCCCCATTAGAAGCCTTTCTTTAAAATACAGGCTTCAAATAAAGTGCCTTATAAAAGACAGTGAGTTAGGTACTATGAAACAGTTTCTTCTCAGGTGACAGCATTGCCTTCTCTGGCATTTACTTTCTCCACTGATAATATGTGATGTGTATATTTTTCTAAATTCCTTCCACTCGATTACTACTTTTTGTTAGGAAGAGAAGAAAAAGACAAATATCTCCCTTAGCGTGCCGTAGCTGTGTTACCAGTGTGCTGAGGGATCTTTTCTTCCTTCTCCTCTGCCTCTGCCTTCCCTCTCTTGTTTCTAATTTATCAACAGTTTATGTCTAGAAGTCAAAATGGCAACACAGATGGTACCTGACTAAAGAGATACTTTAACTTTACAAACATTCAGTGGAATCTTTACTTCATGTCTTGAAATTTTATCTTTTCCCAGGCTTGTGGGATGCAGTTTGATCCTCTCTTGAAATGCTGCACAGTGACATCAAGCCACAGCTCGAGTCAGCCACCAGGCTAACCAGGGAAAAAGTGATGCCAACAGACTGGTTAATTTTATGCCAAATTTTAAAAATGCACTAGATTGACCAATCTAAAAAGTTATGAGTCTCCTCACAAACTCTACTCTAAAATAATCCTTATATCCTTATGTTCAGAGGAGAATATCTGGAAGAAATTGCTCACATCCTACATTTTTGTACATAGGAAGTCCACTTTAATTAGCCTCAAAAGACTTAAAAATTCATTTGAAAAGAAAATATTAAGTAATCCGTAAATCAAAAGAACTGCTGGGGTCAGGTGTTCTGGAGCACTTCTGCAATCTCAGCGCTCAAGAAGCTGAGGCAGAGGGATTGCTTCAAGTTTAAGGCCATCCCAGGGTTCAAAGTGAGCTCAAGGCCAGCCTGAACTGCATAGGGAAACTCTGTCTCAAAAAGACAAAAAAAAAGTACGGTAAGTAAATTTCTACCTGTTGTTTCCTCCATATTACTGACATCAGTATTCTTACTAGGCTTTAACATAATGTTTCAATATTTCATAATTGTATTCCTCAAAAAAAAATTTTTTTTTCATCCTGGCAATCAAACCCAAAGCCTTATGCATGATAAGCCTTTGCTCTACCACTAAGCCACACCCCTACCCCCAAAAGATCATTTTTTAAGTAACTGCATTTGTTCTTAGAACAATATCTATACCTGCTATGTTGTATATCAGAGGAATATAACTTGTGTATCAGAGGAATATATCTTTACTTAAAATCCAAAGGTTGTCTTTTGTCTATAGGTTTGTAGTAAAAAGAACTCACACATCAATTTACATATTAAAACTTTGACCCGGACATACCAGATGCATTAAACATATAAATAGTAACTTAGTGAATAAGTAACAATGTTGAAAGAAGGTAAGAGAATGTTTGTTAACACAAACCAGGAAGTTCCTTTTATTTTGAAATTGAGTGGAGAAAGGTATTGGGATTGTAGGAGGATGGGGTAAAGTGGGCTTTAAAAGCTATGAAAGGTCCCAGCACTTAGAAGGCCAAGGCAGGAGGATCACCATGAGTTCAGAGGCCAGCCTGGGCTACATAGTGAATTCAAGGGCAGCCTGAACTACACAGCAAGACACTATCTCAAAAACAAACAAACAACAATAAACAAAACAAAACCAAACAAAAAAACTATGAAAGGAATTTAATGTCCCTCAAAAAGATTCCCCTTCTTACTAAATGTCAGCCCCCTTCGCCCTGTTATTCAAACCAGAAACCCTGGAGTCATCCTTTCCAGGTCCCTTCTTCGCTCCTTGTATCAGAGCCATCACCAGACTTCTTGATTCTAGCTCTTCATGTTTCTTGAATTCAGCTGTGTCTTTCCAAACCTGGCAACACCCTCCTCCAGCTGACCAGTGAGCATAGCCTGGATGAGTGCAGTAGTCTCCCTGGCTTCTCTGCCTCTTTACTTGGCATCCAACAACCCGTTCTCCTCGTAGGAGCCAGAGCTATCCTTCAACCCCACCCGTGAGATCATACCCATGACTGCATGACCTCGCCACGGCTAACCAGACTCCGCAGCTGGGTCCTGCTACTCTCAGCAGCCTCCCTCACACCACCCTCTGCTTCTGGCTCCCCACATCCTCCCTGGGAGCCCACACACGAGAGTCTTCTGTCTGCCTGGAGCAGTCTTCACCCGGTTCTTCACCAGAACCCTTCGGGCTTGAGCTCTCTGCCCTGTCTCTTGCCAACCTGCCTTCCACTTCCTCTCCACAACTCTCCATCCTGAAAGTGCCACCTCCCCCACAGTCCTTCATTCTCCCCCACATTCTGCTCTTTTCCCACACAGAATGTTTCACAGTTTGTAATTATATACAGTGTCAACTAGCTTAAACAGTCTTAGATCAAAACTGTTTGGGAAAAAATTGCATCTGTACCAAACATATACTGACTATTTTTCTGACCATAATTCCCTAAATAATACAGTACAATAACTATTTCTATATCATTACATTTTATGTGGTATTATAAGTAATCTAGAGATGATTTAAAGTATATAGGAGGATGTAGGTAGGTTATGCACAAATACTACACCATGTTTTACAAAAGACTTGGGCATCAGGGTCCAGGAAATGATTGTCCCCTGCAAATACAAAGGACTGTATGACTTGTGTCTCTTTCCCATAAAACTAACTCTGCAAAGGCTGACCTCATCCCTGCTTGTTCAGTGTGATGTCCCGTGAGCCTAACACTGTGCATGGCAGGTAACAAGCTCTCCTGCATATCAATTTTAATTTCTGGACAGGCCAAGAAGTTGCTTAGGACATTAGACCAAGAGGATTTAGCAATAACCAACAAAGGGCAAATTAAATTTAGCAATAGAACTCCCAGCTGAAAACAAATCTGGCCTGTTCCTCCATCAGTTTGGGGCGGGAGTGGGAGGGAATAATAGCTAGTCACATGTACGGCTCACCCTGATCACTCTCACCTACTAACCCACAGGAACATGGAGATTCTTAAAACTTGCAATAACAAGTCTATGGCCAGGCATGGTGGCGCATGCCTGCAATCCCAGCACTCAAGAGGCTGAGGCAGGAGGATCGTTGCAATTTCGAGACCAGTCTGCGCTACGAGGTGAGCTCAAGGCCAGCCTGAACTGCATAGCGAGACCCTGTTGCAGAAAGACAAAAAATAAACAAACAAATAAATAAATAAATTTAAAAATAACAAATCTATGAAATAGTTTGCATTATCACCAGCATCAAAGATAAGCATGCCCAGCAATTCCACTCTTGCTGTAAGACCAACAGAAATACATATGAGAAGGTCAGTAGCAGCAATGTTCCTAGTGCTCAAAACCGCACACGGCCCAAGGTCCACAGACTGCACAACATATCAATGCACTTTGATTTAGTCGTAAAGGTACCGCAACTGCAACTAGATGTAGCAATGTGAATTAACTGCACAGTGAATTTCAGTGGTGAAAGAAGGAAGGAAAAAAGGGAGGGAGGGAGGGAGGGGAGGAGAGAGGAAGAAAGAAAGAAAGAAAGAAAGAAAGAAAGAAAGAAAGAAAGAAAGAAAGAAAGAAAGAAAGAAAGAAAGAAAGAAAGAAAGACAAAACTATGTAATCGCACCCCCCATACTCATGTTTTCATTTTCATAGTTTCAGTTATCTGTGGTCAGTCCTGGCCTTGACATGTTACTGCACAATAGGGTGTTTTGAGAGAGAGAGAGACAGACAGAGAGAGAGAGAGAATGCTCTTATCTTTTACTACAGTATATTGTATAATTGTCCCATTTTATTATTAGGCACTTCTGTTGCTCTCTACTATGCCAAATTTACAAGTTAAATTTTATCACAGGTATGTTTATATAGGAAAAAACATGAGTCTGTATAAAGTCAGGTACTACGGGCCATTTCAGGCCTCCAGAGGACTTGAAGTATTCCCTGAACATAAGGGAAGGCCACTGTACTCTGGTTCGTGCTCAGTCGTACCCCTAAGTTTAAATGCATCTAGCCTGAGGGTGAGATTGCATGAAAACAGGATACTAGTCACTTTTGCGGAGGGGACATATGAGAGGTTCTCTGCTGGTAATAAAGATGGATTGATTTGCAAGGTGGGGATTGAAAAGAGGACCTTTACACTGAGCTACATCCCCAGTCCTTTTTTTTTTTTTTCCATTTTGAGACAGGATCTCTCTAAGTCGCTAAGCTACCCAGGCTGGACCCAAACTTGCCATCTTCCCACCTCAGTGTTCTGAGATTGCAGGCCTGTGGCACCAGAGCAACTTGAAGGGAATGTTACATGAGCATGTTCTTTCTGGCGATCATCTAACTTCCTTTTAGTAAACTAAATATGCATAATACAGCAATTTCTGTCAAATAAAAACATCACTGAGTGCCCTCATCCACCTTACCAGATTGGGCACATGCAACTTCTGGTTATTCGCCAATGTCAGAATGACCATGAAAGGTAAATGCTTCGAATGGATTCAGAACACTGAAGCAGCTGTAATAGCAAAACTAAACACATGCATGAAGAAAGACTTCCAGAACTGCTTCGGGAAGTGTCAAGGATGATAGGATACATGTGTTCAAAATGAGAGGGAATATTTAGAGATGAATTGAGGACAACTTGTCTTTTAATGTAATAACTGTTTCAAAATTTAATTTACCATGGCTTGTGATATATATATGATATATAATATATATGTATCAGAAAAATTCCCCCGAAGATTCAGATATCTAATGGTTGTGAATACAGATTTCATTATTCTCAGAAACAAAAAAGCATAGAGGCTCTGAACCCCATCTTGTATATTGTCCTCTTAGCTCCTTTCATAAATAAAGTATCTATCGTTTAAATAAATAAATAAATAAATATGCATAATAAGCACACACAGGAAACACCCATTCTTAAGCCCATGTCCCAGATAGCGTGAGGGAAGTGCGGGCCTGCAGGGCTCTACTTCTAACAGTGGACCTCAGAGACTCAAAAGCAACTGGGCGGGGCTTGGGGGCACAGTGACTGGGCCCTCACAGCTGGACAGAATGTTCTCCCTGCTGGCTGGCTCGTTTCCGCTGTAGACCGACCAGCACCAGCACGCACCCCGCAGTCTCATTCCCTCCACCCCCTTCTGTAGGCAAGGCAGCCACCCGTAGGAGACAGAGATGCAAGGAGCGCCAGGATGTTTGTAACATCTTCCGCCCAGCAAGGGTTTAAACAAACTTGGAAACAAAGAGAGCGCACCGTGCAGAAATGCATGGCAGTGTCTCTGAAGTCGGAGGCTTCCATCTCCTGAGAGGATGGGCCACTGTCTTAGCCCTACTTGAACACTTTCTTAGCTATTCTGAGGGCAGCTGCACATCGATGACCAGACCCACTGCTGCGACTCTCGTGTGCCAAAGGCCATGTGCTATGGGAAGAGGCCCTATCCTGATGTGGCCATGAAATCCACAGTCCCATGTCCAGCACCAGCGGGTCCTGGAGGAAAGGCTCTGACTGTCTTGGAAGTCACAGCTGCAAGGTACAAGAGGATGGACACACGGACCCTACCCCCGTGTTGCCAGGCCTTCTCTCTGGAGGACAGCTCCTGGGCCCAGGCCTCTCCAAGGAGGCCTCTCCTGCAGGGCTCTGTGTTCGGCTGACCAGTGAAGAAACAGTGTGACGTGAGGGGGTGAAGCAGGCTTTGCTGAGGGCAGAAGTCTCTGTCGAAAAACATTCGACCAGAACTGGCCAAATACACCCATTCAGCAGAGTAACCTCCACCAGAAAGTAAAGACCCACGGCCGAACACCACTGGCCCAGGAAACTTCGTTGTGTTGTATTTGGTGTGGAGTAGCATGATGTGGAATGGAGAGGAGTGGGGTGGGGTGGGGTGGGGACCGGAGTGGACTGAAGTGGAGTGGAGTGAAGTCGGGTGGGGTGGAGTACAGTGGGGCGGAGTGGGACGGGGTGGGGTGGAGCGGAGGGGAGGGCAGTGGGGTGGGGTGGAGCGGTCTGGCCTGGTGCTAACCCCCTGCCCTGCAGCCTCTTTGGTATCTGCACGCAGCAAGATCTCCGCTTTTTACTTTCCATCTTCTCTCCTCCTTGGACTTTTTAGGTTTTTAAGAACCTATGTGTGTGTGCTAGAGATTCACCCAGTGATGACCAAAAGCAGACTTGTTTGGGGCCCACCTGGAATCCCTATGTTTCTCTTCCTGGGCCCGGCAGGCAGCTTTTCTTGAAACCCCCTGCTCTGATGACTCCACCCACCAGTCCCAGGCCCCCCCACCTCCTGCCCTGTTGCTTCTGACAAGCACCTTCTGTGCGTGAACTCCACCCAGCAGCGCTTCCTGGCTGGCACTAGCTCACCCCTAAGCCAGAGCATTAAACGAGGGTGGGTTTGGAGGGCAGTGATCAGGGGGCACTTTCCTCCTGTCGATGTACTAAATTTGGAGTGTCTGTGGGAGAAAAAGAATTACACAAATGCAGCATAACCTCTTTGCACATTTTCTAAGGACCTCAAGCGAAAAAATTTTCATACACAAAGAGGAAGCACAGCAATTCTGTGGGTGGTATTACGGAAAGAGCCTTGGGCGGGGGCGGGGGGATCTTCCTCCCATTGTCCCTGCCAGTAAATTGTTCTGAACCTTCGGCGCATTGCTTGGTGTTCAGTCTTCCTCCTTGCCATAAGGAACTGTTTGCATTTATCACCTGACAGTTCCCACTCAACAGTTCTATAAACCTGTAGTTACGTACTATCCATATAATATGCCATGTAAAGACTATGTGAGCAAAATCTTGACCTCAGAACCTGACTATGCTATTTGCCTCCACCCACCCTTTTTCCTTTCTGACCCAGGCAGTGTTGAATTTCCCCTGTACCTGGTGGTCTAGAGGACCCTCAGCTTATCCCGGGACTGCTATCTATCAAGAAGTCTCACCTTCTTTCTGCCTATCTATTCATTTGCACCCTCTGTAATTAGCAGCCTTTTCTTCCGCTTCATTCTTAGATTACAAAGAGAGTGAACTCTACAACATAACTTAATGTAATGGGCACAAACATCTAGGGTTGGAGAAATGTACATGGGCTGGAAAAAAATCACAGCCAGAGAGAAAGATGTCCCACAAAGTTGCTATTGGTCAGCAACAAATTTAGCCCCAAATTTCTTAGAAGCCAGAGAGAAGGAAGCCCAGCAGATATACAATGAACATCCGGGAGCAGAAGCTTCACAGAGATGTGAACCAGAGCTTGAAGGGATAGACAGCTTTTTGGTACCCAGTTTCCAAAAAAGTACATCTAACAGGGATCTTCCTGCAGGAGTCACAAATGCGAGCGAGCAGTGCTCAGCAGCATGTCTGACCTGCAGTTACTGAGAGAAATCAGCTGGCTTATTTTTGTACTCTTTCTCCCAAAGACCTGGGAGACAGTCTGTCTGCCCGCCTGCCTGCCTGCTTGTCTATCTCTGTGAATACAGAGTTGGTGAGAGTCAGCAGTAGGGACGCAGCAGGCAGAGTGAAGGGTATAGCAGGTGGCGGGGGTGGGCAGACGTGCTGCTTTTGTAGGGTGGAGAGAGGAGTCTTTTCTGAGTAGGTGGCATTTGAGCAACAATTTCTTGGGGAGCCACCATTCAACCCATTCCAGTAGCCAAAGGAGATCTCTAGAGAAAATGACTGCCCACAATTACTAGTGCGTGAGGAGAAGCAGGGATGAGGCTGTCAAAATCAGGAAGAGTCACTGAGCCAGAAAGCAGTCCGCTAGGTGGGGGCTCATGAAGCCATAGGAGAAGGTGTGCCATGATTGGACAGTGTGACTCGCAGAGGGATGGGAACAGGTGCACCCCAGTAGTTTGTGACTCTGGCGGCCTCACAGATGCTGACTTAACGGAGTTGGGTGGGTGTGAAGGTGTTTGTTAGTATTTTTTGACAGGTCCCCAAGGGATTCCAATGCGCCACAAAGGTGGGGAAACTGTGGCTGATGGAAGAGGACTGGGAACAGGAGTCAGAGCACTGGGTTTTCCTTCATGGTCTGATGCTCATGTTGGACAAGGGAATTATTATCTGTGTGTGTGTGTGTGTGTGTGTGTGTGTGTGTGCGCGCCTGCACACACATATGGACATATGTAGGTGTGTGTGGGAGTGGTTGGGCTTGAGGTCCCATGTTTTTCTTCACTGGGCCAGTTAAACCCTCTCTGTGCAAACCTAGTCTTATGGCTGCTGCCAGGAGCATCTAGCCAGTTTCAGCAAGCACATGCTGCTCTGATTTTTTTAAAATCTGCTTTTAAACAACTTCAAGAGCTTTGTGCTCAGACTCAAGGATGAGTAGCTGTTTGAATTATTACAAGGTCCTGGCAATTTAACCAACTTGTCTTGGGTCCTCAGCAGAGCCATGGGTCCATCTGATCCTTGTGTTTCAGGAAATTTTCATTCTACTACAGCACTCTTCCAGCACCTTCCCAGTTACTGTTAGGACCACCACTTCCTCAGGTGTATAGTTGTTCCTTCACCTTCCGCTGTGAACGCTCTCTTCTGATGCCTGAACTCTATTAAAATGAAATTCTTTCTTCTCCATTTTTTGAAAGGGAGAGGACACAAACAGTAGCATGCGTTGTGTTGCAAACCGCTATCCACCTTGGGCCTTAGGGTTTTCTTACCCACTTGAAAGTGTGTGTGGGGGGCTGTTTCATATCTTGAAGTACTAAGATAAATGCATTTTAAAATCCTCTTGTTCACTCTTTTCTTTTCCTCCCTTCCTGCAGGTAGCTTTCTCTGTGTCATTGCCACAAGTAAGCCTGGGCACCATGAATAAGCGGTCATGTGGGAACTGCCAGGCCAGGAGAAAACTTGTGTGGGGATCCACAGAGGGCTTTTAAAGCAGGGCACAGTCTCTGGAGTGCCCTGTTCTCCACAGGAAGCAGGAACAACAGAAACATCAGGACCTTCTGCTCTGAAGCAATCTGTTGAGTGCATTCAAGAAGATCTTCTCCTGAAAAACAGCTTTGCCATCTTGTTTAGACCTTCGACCACCAAACCTTAACTGAAAAACTCAGTTACTCTGGGAATGCGATCAATAAACTATCAGGGATTGAGAATCAACTAAAGACAGAAAGCAAAGCGCTACAGTTTGGATCTTAAATGCTCCCCAAAGGCCGCTGTGTCTCCCATGGCACTACTGGAAGTGGGGAAATCTTTAGGAAGTGGAGCCTAGTGGAAGGAGTTTAGGTCATTGGGGGCGTGGCCTCGAAAGGGGTAGTAGGACCTGGCTCCTTCCTCTTTTGTCTCTTGTTTCCTGGGCATGAGATAAGTGACTTCGCTCCACCATTCGCTGCCTACCATGATGGACCTCGTCGTGGGCCCAAATGTAAAAGGACCAGTACCTCCAAAATTCTGAGCCAAACCTTTTTGCTTTAAAAGCTGGTTATCCAGGTATTTGTTACAGTCACAAATCTGACTAACACACAAAGAATAAATGAATACTTCTTGGGATAGAGAAGTGGTACAAGTAGGCATAAGGCTTGGGTAACATCTTTTAAAATGTCCTAAGGCCCCATAGTGAATCTCTAAGTGGAAAAGAAAGCTGAGCCCTCCAGAGAAAGCAAGTTACACAGACAGAAAACAAACACACCTCATAATCAATATGCAGTGATAAGAAAGAATTGGAATAGGGATTGGAATAATTGGCTTTCCGTGCAGATTTCACCACTGAACTAGATATGTGACCTTGGGTCAAACACATAATATTTCTAGGGTCCACGTTTTTTCACCTATAAATGAGGAAGCTGGAGTGAAAGGTATTATGATGGCTTGCTATATAAACCACAATCTATAACCATAAGATTGATCTTAAAATTAGATCATTTACCCCAGGCATCGAGGGATGTATTTGAGGTATGTTACCTCAATAAATTTTTACATAGTAATGACATACAGTCCCCCCCCCTTTACTCATCCTATAGTCAAGGATTAAGGCTCTTCAGACTAAATAATTCTTTCTAGAGCAATACAACTAGTAGAAGTGGAATTCACCCAGTTTTATTTGACCCTTCAACTTATTAAAATGTGATTACTCTATACATGCAATTTATTTATGAATTGTAGCATTAGTTGGAACATAGGACAAACTTTGCAAAGCAATAGATGCTCTGCATAAGTTTTGTAAATGAGTGCCTATTGAATCTACAGTTAATTACCAAAGGCAATTATAAGAGATGACATATATGTTAATTTTCCTGACTATAGTAATCACTACACTATGTACATGTGTATCAAGGTAGGGAGCGTGTCAATATGTACATACAACCAAGAGGACCAAAGTCAAACAACATATTACCAACCTACCAATAAGCCAGCTGCTGATCACCATGGTGTGTGGCTGTCCCTGGAAGGCTTTGCTTCCCCCTGCTCTCTGTACCTGTGGAGGGAGATGAAGGAACCACAGAGAATTCGGAATTGGAAATCTCTTGTGTGTGAACAGCCTTAAGGCCGAGAACCTTTTATCTCCCAAGCTCTGTTCTGAATCCTCGTCTCCTCAGCCTTTCCGTGGAGGTGATGTTTGTCTCAAACTACGGTCTGCAGGTTAGCACACTACCACATATCTGCCTTCAAATATCCCCAATGTCTGAACTGCAAAAGATAATTGTACTTGATGTAACACTCAGAGCTGTGCTGAGCTTTATCACCAAGTTCTGATTTTAGAACATTTTCAATGCCCTCCAAAGAAATTCTGAACACATTAGCAGTCTTCCTAGTCCCTGCTCATCCATCCCCTATTCCAGCTCCAGACAGCTGCTAATCAGCTTTCTCTCTGTGAATTTGCCTGTTCTGGACAGTTCACATAAATGGAACCATTCACGATGAGGCCTTTGTTGTCTAATTTCTTTTACTTAACATGCTATTTTCAAAGTTCATTCCGGTCATAGCATGTCACAGTACTTAACTTCCTCTTATGGACAACTGATGTTCCATGGATATACCATGTTTTGTTTATCCATCTACCATCTCATGAACATTTAGGTTATTTCTGCTTTTTAGGTCTGACAAATTACGTTGCTGTGAACATTTAAATATAAGTATTTGGGGGTGGTGAGTGTGTGTGTGTTCATATATTTTCATGTTTACACCTAGAAGCAGAATTGCTAGGGTATAGAGTAACTGTGTTTAGCATTTTTGAGTAATTGTCAAACTGTTTTCCAAATGGACTATACCACTTTAAATCTCTCCTGTAACATATGAGGAGTCCGTTTCTCCACATCCTTGCCAGTATTTATTCACAGAATTTTCTGATTAGTCATCTCAGTGAGTGTAAAGTGGTATCCAGTACCTCATTGCAGTTTTAACTTGAATTACCTTAATGACTAATGATGTTGAACATGTGTACATGTATTTACTGGCCCATTTGTATATCATCTTTGGAGAAATGCCTATTGACATCCCTTGGCAATTGGATTGTCTTTTTATTGTTGAATTGTAATAGTTTTTTCATATACTCTGGATATAAATCCCTGATCAGATATCAGATTTGCAAATATTCTCTCTCATTCTGCAGATTATCTTTTCACTTCATTAATGGTGTCAAGACGTCAATAATTGATGGTGTCAGCTTTTGATGATACACTAAAATTGTAATTTCAGTAAGTCCAATTTCTCTATTTTTTTCTTCTGTTGTTTGTACTTCTGGTGCCATTTTTCAGACACTGCAGATGGTCCCACACTTATAGTGGTTCAATTTATAATAAGATGAGATTAGGTGCATTCAAGGTGGTATGGCCATAGACTAATGGTTCAATTTAAACAGTATTTTGACTTTACAATAGGTTTATCAGGCCACAATTCCATTATAAGTGAAGAGCACATGAGCTTATAATGATTGAACTTACCAATTGCTTAACTTTTGATGGGTTTATCAGGGTGTTAAATGCATTTTTCTTACAATAAATAGCTTTATCAGAATGTAACCCCATCATAGGTCAAAGAACACAAGCTGTTATTTTCTTTGAGAATTTTCATATTCTTAGCCCTTATGTCTGAATAATGATTCAGTTTTAATTTATTTTTATGCATGGTTTAACAATTGGTACAAAGTCAATCTTCAGGATGTAGCTACCCAATTGTCTCAGCAGTGTTGGCTGAAAAGACTAGATGTGGTATTTAATTTTATGTGTCAACTTGACTGGGCCACAAGGCACCTACATATTTAGTTAAAATTATTACGGGTATATCTCTAAGCATGAGATTCTGGATTTGAATTGATGGACAGAGTAAGGAGACTGCCTTTAGCAATGTGGGTAGGTCTAATCCAATCAGCTAGAGGCTTGACAGGAACAAAATGTAGGACGAGGGTGAATTGGTTCTCTATGCCTGACTGATCCCGAGCTGACTTTTGCACTCAGACTGGAACTTACACTGCCAGCTCTCCCAGCTCCCAGACCTTTGGATTTGGACTTGGACTTGAATAACATTTGCTTTCATAGATCTGTAGCTTTCAGACTACAGGTCATGGAACCTCTCAGCCTCCATAATTACAAGAACTAATTCCTTATTTTAAATATATCTCTCTATCCTACTGTTCCTATTGGTTATGTTTCTCTGGAGAACCCCGCCAAATATGCCAGTCTTTCCTCTGGACTGCTTCATTGTTGAATTCCCTACATCCCAGGAAAGAAAGTGGCACACTGATACGTGTAAGTGGGGCATATCTGAATGAGGACTCACAGTGACCACCCAAGGGAATGAGGAAGAGGGAGAAGGTGGGACATGGGGGGTTTCTGTGGCTAGAATGGTCCTTTAAAGTTGCCCCAAGGCAAGAATAGTAGGCTGAGCCCTTGTGAAGCAACCCCTCTTGCAATGGAGAAAGAAAGGGGAAGGTTTCTTAGCTGAAGCCCACTCCCCAGAAGCAGTTGAGCTGAGCTGTCATCACCTGACACTCCCGGCAATATGGAGTGCCCCCTGGGGGGTCTGGGCCACCCAGTGCAACAACCAACACACCTTTCATGTTTCTCCAAGTCACCTGAAAATTGGAGGAATTCTTTACTAGATCAACCAAGAAGTCAAGTGATCCTCTTTGGTCTGTGGGGAGGTCTTCAACTGTCTAAGAACTTCAGCAAGCAAAGCTCAGTAAGAAAAAAAGAAAATCACCCTCATAAGTGATGAAAGAATGTTACAGCAACTGGTAAAAACACTGAGAACCTAGTGTTTAGATATGTGAACAAAACCTCTAAGGCACATATACAAAACAGTGGCATTCAAAATGGAGACTCACGCACACAGACAGACGACTGACAGACGGGCAGGGAGACTCACAGTTCTCATGGCAAATATTGTAGGTTACAGCAGCTCTTGGCTTGTTTATTTTCCCATTAGGTACAGTCTTCAAAGGCCCTTAACGTAGTACATTGAAGATCAAAGTCAATTTCTTCAAAGTGGGAAAAAAAAACCACAGAAAGAACTATTCCCCAAATATACATATGTTGTGAGTCGTGAATATTTTCCATCCTTTGTTGTAGGAAAATAGGTTGAAGGCAGGAAATAACTGGGTGATAGAATCAATTGTGTATATATCATTGTCGAGAGAAAAATCCAAGTTCAACACAGTGCTAGCCTGTCTATAAACAGAAGCTTTTAGAATCTAGAATAAAAGTGGCTACCTCACTTGGAATAGCTTTTGCTATGATTTCACTGGACACATTTGTATAAGATACTTTCTCAAAGAGTTTTACAGCGTATTGAGCAGACTTATAGATACCAAAGTATTTTTGTAATGAGTCTCACATCTTACACTTTTTCCTCTGAAGAAAACAGACTCTTTCAAAAGTGTTATTTCTCCTTCTATCCCATTGCAGGTAGAGTTCAGATTAAAAGACTTCTGCTACATTATCCTTGTGCTTACAGGAAAAGAAAAATCATACATTGTATTTTTTAAATTCCTCAAACAGAAGAGTGTTCCAAAATTATACATATTCACCATCTCAGTTCAACATACATTAATTGTTGGCCTTTTGTGTGGCAAACAGGGTGGCAGGCATTGAGAATATACAAACAACTAAAACATGGTTCTGTCTTGGAAAGTGCAAGGAAGACAGATGATTCCAACGCCAAGACAACACGTAAAAGGGCTGATCACACAGTGCTTTGGAAACCACCTGCCCACTCTTGTGGAGGGAGTCAGAGCATGGCAATCATGGCTCATGAGCTTTATCTTAGAGAAGGAGGAGTGGGTGGAGATGGGTGAAGGGTCATGGGAGGGGCCTTCCTGGCTTGGGAAATGGTACCTGCATGTCACTCCCTTGTTATGTAAGAAGCAGAGGGCAGAGTGGGAGAAGAGGAACTGGAGAGGGGGACAGAGGACAGTCACAGAGAGAGCGGTAGTCCGTTTTCCATCACAGTAGCAAGTACCTGAGATAATCAACTTATTTAGGGTTATTCTGGCTCATGGTTTTGGAGGCTTCAGTCCATGACCACCACCACTCCCACCCACACACACGTTTTGGGCTTGTGACCAAGGAGGATAGTAGGGAGTACATGGAGGGAGAAGCAAAACTTCACTCATAGCTGGCAAATGAAAAAGAGGAAGAAGAAGCAGCTATTAGGGTCCCCTAAATTCCTTTTGAGGGTACAACTCTCAGTGATCTGAAGACCACCCACTAAATCCAACTTCCTGAAGTTTCCACCGCTTTCTAACAGCTCCAAGCTGAGAACCAAGCCTTTAACATATGAGCCTTCGGGGCCCGTCCTACGTCTAAACTGTAGTTGAGGGCTTTAGATGACTGAAAATGCCGGCAGCGTCAGCTTTTCAGGCTCAGTGAAGAGTAACATGGCCAGATTTGTGTTTTAAACCAATCGTTCTGGCAACTTTGTGATGGGAAGATTTACAGGAGATGCTACAAAGTTGGGGAGAACAGTGGAGTGTTTCTAAGAGTAGTGCAGGCAACAGATGGTAAGAACCAACCTTGTCAAGTAGGAACATTTGGGAATTAGGTGAAAGCTAAATGTGAGACCTTTTTAGGAAGAACAGGAGGACTGGGTTACTGACGCACTTGAGAGTGAGGGGAAGAAAAAATTAAATATGGCTCAGGAGAAATTAAATATGAAACAGGAGATAGCTAAGGAAATGGCTGGGGAAAGGAGGAAGGGCTTATCTTAGAGCCCACTTTCTGAACTAGATCCATCTTCTTGGTTGAACACTACCCCAGGATAAGGATGCCCAGGTCTAAATACAATTGGAGAAAATAACTATATATATGTCTATGTGTCTGCCTAGGAGTGTTCAGCAACCCATGGGTAACTTCAACCTTAATTACCATGTCATTGACTATGCAGATTTGACACTCCCACCCTGTGGGCTTTGGATGCCAGGACCATTCCTCCAAGGACCATAAAACATCAAAAACTCCACCACCCAATGGAGAGGGTGAGCCAAGGAGCTCATTGGCAGGAATCAAAACTCAGGCCAATAGCTCAGTCCCACTGGAAACCTAAATGCCTACAACCCTCAACACCAAGCCTCCTTGCCACCTATGCTCTTCTCACTGGCCTGCTCCCACCCTGTAGATTGTCCTTTGTTTTCAAATAAAGCTTTGATCTTGCTGCTGCTCAATTCTTTTTTCAGGACATTAAGAAACTGGACAAGACACCTAGTCTGGTAATAGTTCCAGAGCCCCTGGATTGGGCAACTGGATGCATGGATAGATGGATACATGCACAGAGAACTGGGTAGACTGATTTCAGGAGACTGATCTCTAATGAAAGGAACAGGAGTTTGATTTCAAATATCTAGAATTTGAGGGACCCAAGGAATGGTAAAGTGTAAATGTGTGAATCTAAATCTCTGAAGAGAGGTCTAAGCTAAACATGACTTGGGAATAATTCACTTACTCAAGCATTATAAAGATGTAGGTTCCTGTAACCCCAGCACTTGGGAAGCTGAGGCAGGAGGATCCCTGTGAGTTTGAGACCAGCCTGGGCTACATAAGTGAGTTCAAGGCCAGCCTGCACTGCACAGAAAGACCCTGTATCAAATTGTTTTTATGTCTGTTGTTCACTGCTAGTATCAAGAACCATGAACTCTATAAATATCTACTGAGTAGAATAACTAAAATCTTGTGAGTGAAAGAAATTGTTCAGACATAGCAGGGCATAATGGAGCATGCCTACAATCCCAGAACTTGAGAGGCTGAAGCAGCAAGATTGCCGTGAGCTCAAGATCAGCCTAGGCTACATAGTAAGTTCAAAACCACCCTGAACTACATAGTGAGACACTGTCTCAACAACCTCCTCAAAAAAGGAGGAGGAGGAGGTGGAGGAGGAAGTAATGTAGAAGGAGAAGGAGAAGAAAAAAAAGAAATTGTCCCGGTGGACACATAGCATGAGAAAAGGAAGTAGTCAGAGAACACACAGTGAGGTAGAAATAGATCGATTCTTAGGTATGTTCACTGAAATTGCTGCCAGCATCAGACACTAATCGCCTATAATTCAAGTTTAATGAAAATCATGTCATTTGCAGGAAAATGGGTGGAACTAGAGATTGCCATGTTAAGCAAATAAGCCAGACTCAGAAATAAAGGTATAGTATGTTTTCTGTCATATGTGGAATCCAAGGAAAGAAAAGAGACATGAAAACAACGTGAAAGTAGAAGAGAGACTTAAGAAGGGAGGGAGTTGGAAGGGTAATGAAGGGTTAGATATAATCAAGGTGTGTTATACACACGTATGAAAACGCCCCAATGAAATCATGACTCCATATAATCAATATGCACTCATTTTAGAAAATTATGAAGTAATGCCCAGTTGGTTACACATCACAATTTCAGGACTTACCTTCACGCAATGATTTGCAGAGTTATAGGAAAAAAGAAGATAGTCTTCTTAATCCACAGTAGAGAGAAAACTCCATTAATACATTTTGGACTGTTGTCTATGAGCTTAAGTGGATATTGGAAAAGGATGAGGAAGCTGCCCAAGCATGTGCAAATGTTATTTCATCCATCGTTTTAAAACTTGGAAAGAACAAATACTATAACAATAGAAGGTCACATCTTGGTCTTCATATCCTTGTTCTAGTGCCTCCTCAACATCTCCATGTGGATGGTTTAAAAACATTTCAAAATAATTTTACTGACAAACAAACATGACCATTCTCCTGACTGTGCAGAGATGAAGGTCAGAAAACTACAAATCATCCCTGGGCAATCCTTTCTCCCTCACTTTCCAGAGCTACATCATCCCAAGCTCTGTCACCCCGACATCCTCCACACCCCTGCAGTCTAGCCACTTTCTCTCCTTAGTCCAAGGATATGCCATCTTTCCCCTGGACCTCTACAATAGACTGTTTATTATCCACCCTTCCTCTTCTCCTTGCTGGTCCTCCAGATGCCAGTCTTGGCTTTGTTTTGTGTTTGTGTTTTTTTTTCAAAATCAAATCCGATCGCAGTTCCCTTCCATATGAAGTTCTTGATCAGCTCCATGTGAAAGACGGGATAAAAACAGTTCTCCCTAACTGGTCTATAAAGCCTTCACGGCATGGCCTCCTCCTCTCTCCAGCTTAATCTGGCCCCGCTTTCCTCTGCTTTCTCTGTTCTTGACCTTCCTTTGGGTCCTCGTTTATGCTGTCTTCCTCCCATTGCAGGGTTTCTACACTTGCCTTTCCCTCCACTGAATCAGTCTTCCTTCAGCTCCCCAAGTCTGTGCCGATCCATGTGTCTTAGTCAGCACCACTCTCCACATCTCAGCCTGACGAGCCCTTCCAGGGCAGACGCCTCCGGTAGATGAGTTCATGGAACTGTACCATTCTCACCGAGAGCACATTGATCTCACTCCACAAGAACACATAGTCTTCCTTGTGGACACTCATTTATGTACTCAAACAAATAGAACCCTTTTCCTTCCCGCTGGGCCATGACCCCATATCTGTTTTGTGATCGTTATGGTACCAGAGCCAACTCTGCACCTGACACCCATAGGGATTCAGTAAATGCTTGTTGCAGTAAGAGATGAATATGTGTGTGCATTTCCCTCTGTAGTGTCTGTTTCCCCAGTACACTGGAATTATTAACCAAAACAACCTCCAAGAAATAATACTACATATGTGCTCCTACCTCACGGTTATCACGCAAGATTAAGCAAGGCATGCCCATACGTACTCTTTGATGAGATATTTGGTTATCGCATTTTCATCCCATTTAAATTGAATTGAAAACAACAGAATGACACTCATGTAAAAATTCCACTGAGTCTCTTCCTGCAGACACATGTCTACTAAAAGAAGGGATCAATGGGAAATGGTAAATCAAAGCCTGCTTCACGTTTTCCCTTACCTTAACACATAATATGGACACTCAGTGATAAAATAAAGCAAAACAATGTTTTTAAAATATTACTTTTAGTAATCCAGATGTTACACAAAGTCATTCAGGATATTGCTGATTAAATGCTATAGAATTTCAAAAAAGTCCAAGAACAGCTTTGTAAGTACCTTTTATATAATTTATAACTGTTTTACCTAGCTCTTTCCTCAATCAGACCCAGACAGAAGGTCCTATTGATCTTGTTGCCAAGGCACAAGCCCAAGTACTTGCCACCCAATAGTAATAAATGTTCCTCAAATAATTGCCAGCTTCGAACCTTTCATTAAGTATTTCTTCTTTTCTCAAAACTAAGGCAGAAACATCCAGTTTAAAACAAGCCAAGGGATTGAACCTCCAGTGTTTATAGATTATTATTGCTCCTACTTTTCTTCAAAAGAGAGACTTATGTTTAAAGATTTATGTTTTGATGTTTTCATACAAGCTGCTAAGATTAACTCTAGATAACAACAGAATCTTCTGTTGTTGAAAGGTGAGGAAAGGCAAGTAGCACATCTGGAGTTTCTGCTGCAGGAGAAATCTATGTGAACAACATTTCACCTTTTTATCACAGCAGTTTCTGAACCAGTGGTTTTCAGACCCACTGTACTGATTAAGAAAAGTACCATATAGGACTCAGTTGGTTAAAAGGCCTCCCATCTTGCTTGCAGGAAGATTCCTTGTAATAATGTCAGGAACAGGATTCACATAAAAAGGCACATCTGAGTTCCACATTCATCAGGAAAATTCTTTCCCTGCAGTAAAGTGATTGTTTTAAGGAGGGTTTCCCCAGAACAAACCCCAAGAAAGCATTTGAGAGCACATAGTTTTTAATTTGGAGGTAGAAAGTGGGACCGTTCAGCATAGAAGGAAAAAAAGAAAGGGAAAGCCGTTGGTAAAGGGGCATTCTCTTTCTTTTTTGCGGTACTGGGATCACTCAGGACCCTGTGCTTGCAAGGCAAGCGCTTATTCCACTGAGCTATATCCCCAGCCCTAAAGGGGAATTCTCATAAATGCCATCCTGTAGGTGACAGGAGCTCAGTCCTGCTGAGGGAGACATCAGGGCACCAGAGTCAGAGTTGTCTCAGCCAAGAGGCAGGAGAACTGGGGTACTTACAAATGAACCAGTTTTTCCCTGAAAGCTGCTTCCAGAAACGTTGCTTCCCTTGCTTTTCCACCCTGCTGTGTGATGGTCAGAGGACACTTTCAGCAAAAAGATACAGATGCTGACAGCTGGAAGTTGGGCTGTGTGTTCTTAAGATGTAGGGAAAGATCTTGGACAGGCCTATTGCCACATCCTTGTGGCAATAATATCTCCCACAAGAATGAGCTGTACAAAAATAATTCCAATTCGAGTGCTCACTCTGTGAATGGCCTTTCACATTTATGACTTCATTTTCTAATTTCCAATGACCATTTGAGGTAGGCATTATTATTAGGGGTCTTACAGCTAAAATGCAAATATAACTAGGGCCTCCGAGGGCATGCACTAGTGTACAGCTTGATCTATCTGGCTTCTGAGTCTCAGTTCCGAACCACAACACTGCACTGGAAGGGCTCTCCCTGCCCCTCAATCAATGCACACAGACCCCCCATTCCACACACAGTGGAGCTCAAGATCAACGTGTCCTTCCTGACTCTCGGGTGCGGCACTCACTGCCTTTGCTGGTCCTTTCACATTGGCATCGAAAGCTGTGCCAATTATTCAACAGTCAGTTGACCAAATACAGGACAACTTTGTGCAGAGTAGCAGAGTACTATAAGCCTTTGACTGAAACTTCCAAATGAACATTCCATGTGGGCCAGGGCTCAGTGAGAAAGGAGGTTTAATGAATCTCCCCGGTGTATGACGAAAGGCAGGCTGAACCACCCGAGCTTGAACACAATTATAAGAGGGTCGTCCCAGTGCTTCGGGGCACAAAGTAGCTGTTATCTGAAGTCAGAAAGGAATTTCCTGAAATGGCTGGTAATTGTACAATGAAGCACTTCGTAAAAGCTTGCTATTCCCTCCACCCTAGTCCCTGATCTCAAAGACAAAGTTGGACTAGCTAGGGCATCGATTTAGACCATGAAATTATTTCCAGAGGCTTTTCCTCCAAAAGAGAAAAACCCACCTACTTAAAATAACCCCCCTTTAATAGACTCACTGTAATAAAGGGCTTAATTTTATGATACTTGCCTTATATGTACTCAGAATGAATTCGGACCAACAAAATACCCATCCTTCTGAGAAAGAATAGTAATGACCCCTTATATGTTCATGCATTTAAGTCACAGCCTTTTAATTTGGTCTTGAAAAAAAACCCCAAATTCTTTGAAGGTTACAGCGGTCCTCATTTTTCTCTTTTATAATTGTCCAAAGTATCTCCCTAAGGTTCTTTGATTCAATGAGAGGTCCACTGCTAAGGAGGGGGGAACTCATCTGCCCTGTAATCATTTTTAAAGCTAGAAAATTATTAAAAGATATTCAAGAGACAATCACAGCAAATGCAGGATCCAGTCTTTAGGCAAGGGAGCTGGAAGTTCAGCAGACACAGGTCCTGCTGTTTCTGCCCAGGGCTGGTTAACCACGTCTGCCCTGCAAGGTACCTGCCGCAGTTCTTCGAGTCCTCTCAGCAGAAAATAATTTGTGTGAGCAGACTACACTCTCTCAATGATTAATTAAAAGGACTATTGCTGCAGATAGACATCTGGAACAACTCGGAAATCAAATCAGAGCACGAGACCTCAGGGTCTTCTGTGCTAGAGAAGAGTCCCCTGACATCATTTCTTCTGAAGGGAATTTGGTTTCTCGTGCCCTTAATGTAGACATTATAAAAGGGTGGGTTTATAGTAGGATGAAAGAACTTTTAAAGTATTACTGAGAGGAAACCACAAAAAAGTGGTCCAGGGAATGATGAGTTTGGGAGACTTCTCCAAATAACTTCTTCTTTTCTCCAGCTTTGCTCAGACACGCTTTTCTGAAGGCTGACTCAAATGTGCAGAGGTGCTTGCTCCTTTTTACAGGATGCTGTTCCTCTATCAACAACATTCTCATCGCTACAGCACTGGGACAGCTATAATTATGAGATGAACTAGACAGAGCTAATATTAAATAATAATTAAATAATAGGGCAAGAGTGGAGCTCAGTGCAAAGTATTTGCCAAGCATGTGAGAGGGCCTGAGTTCAAACCTCGGCGCCAAGGAAGAAAACTAGTTATTATTAACTTGAGTCCTAAAAACAGAGTTCATGGATGTGCATGATAAGTCTGTGCTATGAGGCCAAAACCCAAAGTACTGCAGTCAGCATGGTCCACAGTACAATCTGGCCTGTAGGTTGTGGTGACCAAGTCACATCTCCTGCTCAAATCAGCCAGATTAGGTAACAGCACTGAGTTATGCTAAAAAGATGGTAAGAACTGAGACGCTGGGGCCTGAACAAATGGGCGGGTCTTTAGCTGTGGTTTATGTCCCACCTCTTCCTATCTTCAATCTTGGCTGATAAATGAAAATGCAAAACAATTAGAAATGACATATTGATATGGAAAGATATTTTTAAAATTTAAAAAAGCCAGTGATACAGCAGTTTGATATGCTACCTTTTATATACAGAGGCATATACACATACAGACCTACTTATACGTAATATAATCTTAACAAAATCTCCAAATGATCTCTGTCTTGGTTATTTTTCTCACGTCGCTGACACAAAACACCTGACACCCAGAATTAAGGAAGGAAAGGTTTATTTAGCTCACAGTCTGTGGAGGTTTCAGTCCGTACCTGGTTGGCTCTGAGGCAGGGTGGCACATGGCAGAGGACAACCATTCATGAGCCTGCCCCATGACTGCCTGAGGCTTTGGGGGGACATCCAGACACAAACCATAACATTCCACCCCTGGTCCCCCAAACAGTCATGTACATCCCTTTATGCAAAAGACATTTTAGTCCAGTTCTAAGAGTTGCTAAAATCCTAACAGTTTCAGCACTGCTGAAAAGTCCAAGTCCCAAGTCTCCTCCAAGATGTAAGGCCAACTCTTAGCTGTGAATCCCTGTATAAATGAAAAGTTAAATGCTTCCAACATTCAATGGCACAAAATAAACATTACTATTCCAAAAGGTACAAACAGGAGAATACAAAGCATTGGGACCAAAGCAAGTCCAACATCCAGCAGGGCAAACATTAAGTCCTGTAATTCCACATCCAGCATCTGAAGCAATTTGTGACACATTGTGAGTTCCAAAGGCCTTGAGTGACTCTACCCCTATGGAATTTCCAATGGTTACAGCACCCAGAGCTTCTCTCTTGGGCCCATTTTGCTCCCTCTGTGCAGCTTTCCTCAGACAATCCATGTTCCTGGCTTTTCTAAAACTTCTGGGGTCTCCACTGCACTTTAGTCTTCTCACTCACAGACTCGCACACTACCCTCTCAGGGGCACACTGCCCAGTCTCCCAGGCCTTCTGAAATTGAGGTAGAAGCCTTCTTAACTCCAGAACTCTTGCATTCTTTATGCACCTAAAACCTGTGCCACGTGGATGATGCCAAGGTCTGCTGCCACCTGGAGCAGTAACCATGCTTTCCCCTCTCTGAGCCATTGGGGTCAATTGCTTGGATTGCTGGGCACTCTGAATCCAATTCTGAGGAGTAAATTCTCTATGCGCCGCCATTCTGGAACATGGCGCTCTGTGGCTTTCTTCTCAAAGCAAAATCTTTCACCTTTGCAGTTTTGAGGCTGCAAAGGTGAAGACTTGCTGCTTCTTGTGATGCCCTCAGGCCATTTCTTCCATTCTCTTGTTCCTTCTCAGCAATGGAGGTCTCCTCAGCCTTATCTTTGCAGTCCACAGCTTTATAGGAGCTTCCTTTCTGGCCAAACTCACATTTTAAATCATCCTGCTGGGCTCTTTGCTCTTGATTCTCAACATAAATCTGGCTAAAAGTTCCCAACAATAGCTATGCCACTGACGCAACATTCAGCTGCCTTGAAATTTCTTCTGCCAGATTAATTAGTCTGCTGCCCTTAATCTCAGTCTCAGGCAAAGTCTCTGGACACAAGCAAAATGCAGATAAACTTTCTGCCAAGCCATCACACACATTGTCTGAAGTCCTTCTTCCCAGCAGAATCCTCCACCCGCAGCCCAGTCTTTACCGGCAGGATTTCTACCAGCTTTCTGGTGTTTCAAGCTCTGACCAGAATCTCCCATATAGAACAGACGAAGGCATTCGAACTCTACCCTTTCAGGCAACATCTCCAAACTTTTCCAAACACTTCCCACAAGCCATTCCCAAAGGCTCTTGAATTACATGGTCAGGTACAGTCACAGCAATGACCCTACTCTTCTAGTACCAAATTCTGTCTTCATTACTTTTCTCTCGTTGCTAAGACAAAAATATCTGACACCCAGAATTGAGGAAGGAAAGGTTTATTTAGCACACAGTCTATGAAGGCTTTCAGTCCATACTTGGCTGGCTTTGAGGCAGGGTGGCACATGGCAGAGGGCAACCATTCATGGCAGCAGAAGACAACAAAAGCAACAAGAGCAAAAGGGAGAAGGGGCAGCAAGCAGCCTCTTTCTCACCCTTAAAATATGCAAACTATCCGCCCCAGGGCAGATATAGCACTCACACCCATAATCCCAGCATTGGCTCATGGATCAATCATAAACTCTAAAAACCCACTCTGTGACTGCATGAGGCTTTGGGGGGACGTCCAGACATAACAAAACCATAATAATTCCCTTCTCTGGGAAAGATTAAAGGCATAATATTATAGTGATACACACATACCCATGCATATAGCTGCCTGACTCACAAAGGCTAACCCTTGGAAGGGGCCTGTAGACCCATCCATGAGTGAATGCATTAAGAAAATATGGCAGATAGACACAATGGAGTACTACTCAGCCATAAAAAGGATGAATTAGAATCATTTGTAGGAAAATATATGCATTGTGAGACCACAATGTTACCTGAAATAAATCAGACAAAGAAGGTTAAATACTATATTACCTTGTTTCTCTTATGTGAGAAACCCAAAGTACAAACAATTTAAAGAGAAAAATACAAGTTGGATGATAGGAAACAGACAGGTAGACTTTGTGGAGAGGAGAAGAGAATCTGGAGCTGAGGGGGAAAAAAGATCAAGATGTGCTACGTATATGTACTAATTCCCCACAGTCAACATGTTCACCATGTATCACAAACATGTATTTATAATAAAAAGCAAACACACCCATACAAAATTTTGTGCATGAATATTCATAGTAGTATTATTCATCGTAGACCCCCAAAAGTTAAATGAGGCACTTCCTGATCATCCTATACCCTTTACATTCAGTAGCTCTCTACCATGGATGTGAATTTCTCCTTTTGAAGTACTAACGAGAGGAAACGTATGGCCTGTTTGCATGCAGCAGCCAAGGAGCAAAGAATCCAGGGTTCAGAGCGTGTGGTGCACAGATAGTAAGGCGAGTCTGGAAGGGCAGACTGAGATCGTCCTGTATAAAGACACTGAGCAGCAGCATAGCGCATCAGCCCCCAGCTGTGGGACTGGGCCATTTATGCACCAATTCCCACGCATCCGTCATCTGCAGCAATTAGATCCCATTGACAGCTGCTGGGTGAGAAGGATGATTGAGTCCTACCACCTGAGGCAGTGGGACTTGGTCTGTTGAGAGGAGCAAGAGTTCTCAGACCTGAGCTGCAGACGAAGAGGTTGGAGACTGGCAGGGCGCACAGCTTCCCCGAGTCCGCCCCAACGGGTGTCTTCACATAGCACCACCCATGCCTTGGTGACTCTGGCAGATTCCCTTGAGACAGTCTCTGGGGTTCTTGCGCTAGGAGTCTGATCAGGTGGGATTTTGCCTGTGCTTCTGTGGAACATTGTGGGAGGCTCTTAAAATGTAACAAAGCGAAGGGTTGGGAAAGAAGGTGAACACTGACAGACAGTGTCGACAGACCTGAGCTCCACGTGCTGTCACTCACTTGCTCTGTCACATCACACTGTTATGATCTGACCTGGCTCTGAATCCTCTTCAACTTGAAATGATTGGCAGATGCTTCCTGCCTGTCAAAATTAGCTATTGAAATGGGAACTGCTTCTCATGTCTTTATTAGAGGATGCAAATGGTTCCGTTAGAGTGGGACGTTAATAATGTCTTGGCTGAGCGTAGTGGTGCGTGCTTATAATCCCAGCACTCAGGAGGCTGTGGCAAAGGACTGTTGCAAGTTCAAGGCCAGCCTGGGCGACATAGTGTGTTCAGGACACACCTGAACTACATAGTGAGACTCTGTCTCAAAAAAAATTTTTTTAAAGTCTTACAAATCAATTTTCTTTCTAGACTTTGGTGTGCATCCTTGAGGAACAGAGGGGAAAATGGGCAAAGGAAGAGCAAGTCTTCACATGAGTTTCTTGTGTTGCCATCATAAAGAACACCAAACTTGGCTTCAATAAACCAGTGTGGAATTATTGTCTCCCACCATGGTAGTTCAGAAGCTCAAAGGCATGTCTCACTGAACTAGAACCAAGGTGTCATTAGGACCTCATTCTTCTCTGCAAACTCCAGGCAAAATCATTTCCTCTCTTTCCAGCTCCCAGAGGCTGCCGTAACCTTTGACTTGTGGCCTCTCCTTCCATCCTCCAAGCCAGCCAACAGAGGGTCAGGTCCTTTTCAGATCCCATAATGCTGACCTCTTCTTCTGCTTGCCCGAAAACCTCCTGGAACCCTTTTCCTTACACTGAGTTTGTATAACTGTAAACTACACTGGGAAGGTCCCTGTTTCTGGTTGCATAGCATATTTGCAGATTCTAGGGATTAGGACATCCAAATCTTTGGATGACCATTATTTCTACCTCCCACAGGTCCCTAAAAATACTTTTATTAATGTCTTAGTTTTCCCAAAATGGATCCTGATTCTATGCCATCTTTGTTGTTCTTTTTAACCTTTATAGTTTTTGGAACTCCACCATAGTCAGCCATATATGACTTGTAGCTAATTTGGCCACATAAAGTTCCATCAGATTTACTCCTCATTTAAGTTTTGATAAGTTTTAAAGTATGACTGCAGGCTTCCACAGGAATGAGTGTAATCAAAATTCTACCCCAAGAAGTTGGAAAGTAGGTAAAGAAGAAAATTTTATAGCAAATTCAATACTTCTGGAAAATAAAGGCTAAGAAATGTGAAAAGTGCAACCACTGGTCAGAACTGGCTAGTGACAGAGTAGAAATTTGATTCCAAGTTTTCAGAGCTTTTTCTGTGGCATAGTATTGTTTCTGGACAGCTCTTCTAACCTAGAAAATGGTACTATTACTTACCTAATTCAGGTAAATATCCTGCATCTGACAGCCTTCCTGCATTTCTTCTTTCTTACAACAAAGCTATGAACTTATTATAAGTAGCCATGTACCCAACTAAATAACTGAATCTCCCAGACTTGGAGCAGGTGGGTGAGGACATGTGACCCATCTGTCATGGCTTATGTCTAGATGCCCCCCCCCCAAAGTATCATGCAGCCATAAGAAGGCTTTTTCAGAGGTGGCTGGATCTAGGGTATGTGATACTAGGATTAAGGATATGATCTGGGATTAAGGACATCTGACCCTGCGTGTAGGTGGCACCAATCAATAGGTTTACAGCCTGGATAGAATATAAATGGACAGAAAGCAGTTGCTGCTGCTGCCACAGCCATCATTGCTTGTTGTTTGCTGCTTGCTGCCTTCTGCCTGCCCTGCTTTGCCATGGGCTCTTTCTCTTCCTTGATTCCCCTCTGCCATGCCACCCTGCCTTGGAGCTAGCCAACTATGGACTGAAATCTCTACAAACTGTGAGCCAAAATAAATCTCTCTTCCTCTAACTTTGGGTGTTGGATATGTTGTCTCATCAATGAGAAAAGTAACTAAGACCCCATCTAAGCCAATATATGACCCATTCTAGTCACTGAGATGTAAGCAAAAGTACATTGGGTACAGGTTCTGGGAAGGCTAATGTTTTCCTATATAAAGAATCAAACTAAAGGAGTGAGCACATTTTGTTCTTCTTCCTGTCTGGAGCATGAATGCGATGCCTAGGGATGGTGTTGCTTTTAAAGCATGAGGATACCATGTACTAAGGGTAGCAGAGCAGAAAGGGATGAGGACAAGGAGGTCTGTGATATCAAGAGGCCATTGCACCTGTCATGGGAAATCTATCAACAGACTTCTGGTAACATGAGAAAAAGAAGCCCTTCCTTCCATTAAGGTTCAGCCACCCCAGTAAGGTTCTGTTGATGGTGCTAAAAGCAATCTTAATTGATGAGGTCACATCCACAAAGACTGAGGTTGAAGGATGAGTCTAATTATAGATGTTCCTCAACTTATGATGGGGTTAGGTTCCAATAAACCCCTGGTAAATTGAGAATATAAAGTCAAAAATACATTTGCTGTGCTTACTAAACATCACAGCTTAGCAACACAGTATGCTGTGTGGAGTATGGGTTGTTTTCCCTCAGCGCCTTGTGGCCAGCTGGGAGCTACAGTTGCTCAACACCACCAGAGAATATCCTAGCATTTTCTGCTACCCAAGGAAAACTTCCAAATTCAAAATTCAAAGTGTATTTTCTACCGAATGCATATTGCTTTTGCATCACAGGAGAAGATCCCACCATATTCTGCTTTCTCAGGGAAAGTTCAAACTTCAAGACGTAGGTATGGGTTCTGTGAACACATATTTTTTTTTTTTTTTTTTTGCGGTACTGGGGATCGAACTCAGGACCCTGTGCTTGCTAGGCAAGTGCTTATTCCACTGAGCTACATCCCCAGCCCCCGCATATTGTTTTTATATTATCATAAAGTTGGAAATTGTAAGTCAAACCATAGTAACTTGAGGCAATCTGTATATGAATATATTTAATGAGGAAGGGCAGGATTATAGCTTGAATTCTGCTTAATAGCCATTCTAAGTCATTATCTTTTACAGGAGAATAACCCAACTTTCTGTTTCTCAGTCTATATATGTAAGATATTGACTTCATTGCCTGATTACACATACTGGTGTTTTCATACTCCCAACTGGATTTTGTACTTTGTCGCAAAGCAGGTGGTTGTTAGCTAAATGTTTTGCAGTACATAGATATCAAATTGTGGATTTTAGACCAAAGAGCAACATTTTCCAAGCCAGGTTTCAATCTAATTATGTTCGATAAAAACCTTGTGTATTAACATTTCTCTACTCCAAATCCAGCTATTTCCAAAATCTATGCTCACAAAAGTATAGCAAAAATATTAAGAAATTCATATATTGGGTGTTGCAGATAGAAGTTTTTCCATATATGTTTTTAATTTTTGTTTTGTGAAAACAAATTATTTTAAAGACATAACTGTGAGCCAGGCGGTCCGTAGAGGCAACCCCAAGGACTTGACTGGGCCTCCGGGCACGCTGCATTGAGGCAGAGCCTGGCGGTTTGAGGGGTAACCCTGCCGACTCAACCGGACCCCCGATGGCCTTGAGGGTTTGTCAATAGGGGCTTGACCATAGTGAACCTGGTTCCCTGCCTATCTACCGTCTTTGAGGATGGGTGCTTTTCTACCTCCTGCCATAGCAATTTGTATGCACATGTTTGTTACAGCATAATTTGAAGCAGCGATGTCTCTTCCCAATGTGAGAGCCTGAGGGAGTAAATAAACCAAAAAGTACAGTTATTATCAGAGAGAAGATAACTGATTGGGCGGGAGAACAACAGAGATGAAGGTGGACAGAAGTGATTAATTGAACGAGCTGTCATCTATATAACTGAGTAACAAATACAAAGATAATATTATGTAATGCAGCATCCAGTGCTAATTCCCTTCTATCTTCTCTATAATTTTGTATTTCTTTTACTGTTTTGTGTTAACAAATGCAAAGATAACATTATGTAATACAGCATCCAGTGCTAATTCACTACTATCTTCTCTACAATTTTGTATTTCCTTTACTGTTTTTGTGTTATTCTGGTTTATATGTTTCCATTCTTTTGTCTTTAAAATAAAATTTTAAAAAATAAGAATAAATAAAGATATAATTGTTGCTTTCATACAAGCAATAAATAAGCATATGTCAAAGATGTTTTTAACTTAGTAAATAATGAGAGGACCAGTAAGATATCACAACTGAGTTAAGGAAACATTGAGGTACCTTACAGACGATCTGGTAGGTTGTGCTGAACTCACAAATAGATGCAAAAACCAGCCAAACTGGTAACTTTCTATGGGGTAATAATTAATAATATTTCATCTGAATTTTTTATTTCTATAGATAATAATCATTTGACTATCAGTTTTTTAATGTTTATAGAGTTGAAAATAGCTCAAAGAAACAAAAGTGCAGAGCTCTCCTCGCATCGTATGTCTCAGAAGCACCCACTAAACAAAATCTTGTTGGAAGAGCTGAAGATATCCAATAATCTTACGGTCTGTTTCAGCATCTTTCACATTATTTCTCTACAGTATATTCATTTTCCTACGTTAGAGATCTAACGCCTCAGGCTCTGTTATGTTTTGTGTCTGGATGTCCCTCCAAAGCCTCATGCAGTCATGGGTGCAGGCTTCTAGAGTTTATGATTGATCCGTGGTCCAGTGTTGGGATTATGGGTGTGAGTGCTGCCCTTACCCCCTCTTCCAGCTGCTGGTCCCCCTTTGTGCTGTTGCTGCTTTGCTATCTTCTGCCTGCCATGCACTGTTGCCCTCTGCCCTGTGCCACCTTGTCTTGGATCCAGCCAAGTATGGACTGAAACCTCCACAAACTACGAGCTAAATAAATTTTACCTTCCTTAATTTTGGGTGTCAGGTATTTTATCTCAGCAACAAGAGAAAAGTAACCAAGACAGGCTCTAAATGAAATAAGACAAATTACATGTTCAATAATACACACACACACACACACACACACACACACACACACACGCACACACACGCACACACACGCACACACACACACCCATATACAACAAAAATCAGGAAAAATTTGAAACAAACTTAATTAAAGCCAACACCATATTCTCCAAAATAAATAGTTTACCTAGGTACTCAAAGTCAAGAACTTTTTTGAGCCTCTATATGTAGGAAACTAATGCAAAATAAGGGTTCTATTTTCATTTTATTGACCTGGTTTTTTGCCTCTATCTACATGTTTTCTGAGTAGATCAGAATATACTGGTCTAGACGTAGACCACCCACCTATCTTGGACTCCACATTATGTTTCTAGAATCTTAATTGCAATGACATTCATGAAATGACATAAGATTCTTACCAAAGCTGTTTCTGAGTGAATAAGCAGAAGCAATCTAAAGATTTGATTTTGTAGGTGGATCCAGCTCCCTTGAATATGGAGATCAGGTCAGAATCTGTCTGCTAAAATTAGATTTAATATAAAGGTGCTGGCTCCACCACACACTGCCTGGCCAAAACTAACATTTAGGAACACATAAAATACCTTTGCATCTACAAGGAAATATTTGTAGCTCCATGTTCATAGCAACATCAGTTAAAATACCCTACAGATAAAAGTGATCCATCAATGGATGAGTGGATAAAACAAAGTGTAGCATGCACTTATCATGAAATACTGTTCAGGTTTAAAAAAGAAAGAAACTCTAACCCATCCTGCAATATGGAGGAACCTCAGGACGTTGTGCTAAGCAAGGGACAGAGAGAAGGAACAAGAACGGGAACTGGATGTGCATGTGGTAGCCATGCCTGTCACCCCATCACTCTGGGAGGCGGAGGCAAAAGGATTGCAAGTTTGAGCCCATCCTGGGCAATGTAGCAGACTTTGTCTGAAATTACAAAATTTTATACAGGGTGGGGTGTAGTTCAGTGTGAAGACCCAGGTTTCAAGCTCCAGTAGCACAAAAGAAGAGGAAGAGGAAAACGAAGATGCAAAGGAGGAAGGAGAAGGAGGAGGAGGAAGAGAGGCAGGAAAAGGAGGAAGAGTTCTGGAAAGAAATATTCGTCATTGATTTTTTCGCTAATTGATTAATTCAGTCAAAAATATGTACTGAGAACCTCTGAGTAGCATATTTTATAAAGGCCATGGAGATAAACAAGAAGATCCCTACCATCAAGGAACTCATAGGCTAATAAAGGAGATGATGTGCAAATATGTATTTCAGATAGCCAATTTCAGGAAGCCTCCTTCAAACTGACTTCAAGTGGAAATGTACAGGGCCATTTAAATACAAAGTCAAATACATACATACATACATGCATACATGCATACAAAGTCAAGCCAGGCATGGTGGCACGTGCCTGTAATCCCAGCATTCAGGAAGCTGAGGCAGGAAGATCACTGTAAGTTCGAGGCCAGCCTGGGATCCATAGTGAGTTCAAGGCCAGCCTGAACTATATAGCAAGACGCTGTCTCAATACATACACCCATGCGTACATACATGTATACACACATACTCAATACCTGATTGAGACTGAAACTATAGTCAGGACAGAATTTTTCTTCATTTCTCTGCTCTATCTTCCACAATGTTAGTTTTAATTTATATCAGCCTATGTTGGTGTTTCTACCAGCTCCAGACCCAGTGATTTTTACACCTAGGGAATCTCAGGGGAGAAGGAAGATCACCTCTTTTTCATTGATTCTCTGAGTCTCAGTGTGTTTCCTTAACCCTGCCTGGCTCCCTTGCCCATTTCAGGACTAGCCACAAGGCCAGGGAATAAGATATTCCAATACGCCATGGTAGTCCATGACCTGAATTCCAATGGTAGGATAAAGTCAACTCATTCTGAAGCTCTTAGTTTTATGGTCTGAATATGTCCTCCAAAACTTTCATGCTAAAACAGAATAGACCAGAGCAGGGGACCTTCACAGGGGACAGACCAGATGCTTAGGAGGCTGAGACAAAAGGCACCTTACGAGGTGACTCAGTTATGAAGGCAGAGTCGTCATGGATGAGAGTAATGCTTCTGCCACATGAGAACACAGCATTTATCCTTTCCAGAGGATGCAGAAAATGGTGCCATCCGGGAAGCAGAGAGCAAAACACCAAACCTGCCAGCACCTTGATCTTGGACTTGCCAGCTTTAAGGATGATAAGAATTGTATTTCGTTATTTCACACATTCGCCCAATCTGTGGCATATTGTTACACAGCACAAAGAGACTAAGCCAGGCGGGACAGTGAATAGAGAGCCACCAGGAGGAAACAGACGTGCTACGGAAGTGCTACAAACAGAAGAAAGGGTGAATGGATGCTGGGTATCAAAAATAACAGCTGTCCGCTGTAGCATGTATTGAAGAGAATTAGATATGTACTATGGAAACCCTGAAATAGAGATATTTCAGCTGGGGGCCAGGGAGAAGCTAGGGGTGCTGGGGTTGAGAAGGGAGACAGGAGACTCCAGATGAAGGACGCAGCAAGAACAAAGACAGGAGAGTGAGGGCACTGGGAGTGGTCAGAGGTCCCTCAGCGGGGCGTCTGGTGTGTGATTGGCTGGTAATGTTGCCTGGAGGAGCTGGCAGCCCGGCTGGGCATTTGGCCTTCACCATTCAGTCCTGGGGAAGCACTGAAAGTTGCTGGCCAGATGCTGGCTGCAAAAAGCTCTGCCCTTGGAATGGGACTCTGGCATTCCTAGTGGGAGTGAGGTGGAGGCAGGGATCCTTTGGAAACCATTACCAAGTGTCCATGTGAGTGGTTCTGAGTCTCTGTGGCCCAGCTACAGAAGAGAATGGCAGGAGCAAAGGACCATGGGAGAGCACAAAGAGGAGGGACTGAACTAGGCAACTGGGTGAACATGGGAGGGAGGGAGCTCGCCAAGAGCAACCGAGAGGAATGGAATCAATGCCATTGTGCTGGTGTGTGTGTGTGTGTGTGTGTGTGTGTGTGTGTGTAAGAGAGAGGTTGGGGGAAATACTGTTTTCTTTGAAGAGCAGATAGTAGTTTTCATTTTGGGTCTGGAGTACCAGTATAAATCAGTTAAAGATTATAAAACTTTAGTATAAGAGATGTGTGTGGGGGGGATTGATGCCAGACACTGAACTACATCCCCATCCCTTTTTTAAAATTTTTATTTTATTATTTATTTGCAACAGGGTTTTGCTAAGGCTGGGATTGAACTTGAAACCCACCTGCCTCAACCTCCCTGCATGACAGGAATGAGTCACCATGCCCAGCTTAAGAGACTGTAGAGACCAGAAGACCTGGCCGCACTGCTCACACCTGTGTGTAGTGAGAACCACACTGCCCTTTGCACCCTAGTCTTCATGAACAGAAAGCTTGCACTTGTCTGTTTGCCTGATTTACCATATCTTTTATCACTCAAAATATTTAATTATTTGATTAACATGTCTTTCTGTTCTTTTATACATGTTGAATTCCCAAGCTTTCTTAACAAGTTCTCCCCCAAGCATAGGTCATGTTTTGTTTCCTAAATCATATGATCTTTATTCTTTTCTTTTACATAGAAACATTGACTCCATCTTGAACTTATTTCTGAAGACAGTAGTCTAACTATGTTCTAGGAAATAGCATCTTAGTCCAGTACCATTCAGTTCTTCATTGATTTTCCCACTAAATTATCTCCTTCATCAGATACTAAACTCCTGTATTTAATAGAATCTATTTCCATGCTTCCTATTCTTTTGTGGCTAAATTGGTGGACTTACCTTGTGACTAAAGACAGACAAAGCTTAAGTTAGACGATAAACATGAATCCGAAGTCTATCAAGAGAATCCTTCCCTATGTCCTCAGAGGAAGGTAAACTGAATGAAAGAGAATCAGGCATTTGTTAATTGTGTGAGGTGCGGAAATAAAAGCAAGTTTAGAAGCACTGACTTTTGACTTCCTGGAAGTAACATATGTTGAACAGGAGAGTGGTCCCGGTCTGGCTAGTTTGCCACTGGATATGAAATCAGGCAAGGCAGCTAATCAACAATTAGACCAATAATTTGAAAGAAGAAACACTCTGGCAGTGAGACAGGAAAAGGAATGCAAAAATCTGGGCCAGAAACACCAATACTGATACTGAGATCAAATTTTGTCTTATAGGTGGAGCATCTTATAGTCTTCCAATTCAGGGAGGAACCTGTCTCAGCTGTGAATCCAAAGAGCGGCCACACTCAGGAGACAAGCGGTCCGGGTCTTGGCTAAGGGAAACTCAATTTAGCTGCTTACAAAGGCCAGGTTCATACCGCAACTGCATCTTTCTCTTTAAGCCAGAGCTAGACTCAAATTCAAGCTAGACTTTAAGCCAGAACTAGGTCTCAAATTTTAGCAGGCACCAGAAGCACCTTCAGTTTGGATCTGGGAATATTTCCCAAAGTCCTGTGCATTGAAGGCTTGGTCCACAAATGGTTGTGATTGAGAAGTGGTAGGGCATTCAAGAGGCTCTTCTTCTTTCATTTCACAGCCATAAGTCAAGGAGTTTTGCTCTACTATACACCCCAAACCATAATGTGTGGCCTACCCAAAGGCCCAAAAGCACTGGGGCAGGGGCAGGTTGATCATGGAATAAAACCTCCAAAACTGTGAGCCAAAATAAAGTTTTGCTCTCTGTAAGGTTTAGCTGTTTCAGATATGTGTTACAATAGCAGAAAGCGGACTAACACAGATGTGTTAAAATATGGACAGCTAAACCCACCCCCAGAGGGTTGGACTCCACAAGTCTAGGGTACGGACTAAGGATTTGCATTTCTAACAAAAATCTCCGGGGCTGTCGATGCCACTAGCCCAAGAGCCACACTCTGAGAACCACTGCCCTAGACCCGAACACCAAAATGACTAATAACATTGAGATAACTGAAACATCAGAAAATTGCAAATTATTCTGTCTGCCTAGGCAAGAATAGCAGGGGGAAGGAGGGGGAGGCAGTGGCAGTGAGATGCAGCTGGATGGAAAGGAAAGAGCTAACGGGTTTCTGGGGGGAAGCAGCCACACCAGTAAATGTGCATATGGAAAGGGTCCTTCCATAGTGTCACTTAATTTCTGGCTAGACAGCTAGTGATTGGAAGGGCCAATAGCTGAGACAGTAGAGTAAGTTTGGGGAGTGACAAGAAGACAGAACATTCAATCAGAGGGGGCAGTCAAGAACCTGCTAAGTTTTGGGTACAGATGAAGCATCTTCATGTCCTTAGAGGCACCCGTAGAGGCACTCGGATGTAGTCTGCAGTTCAAGGCACACTGCCTCCAGGACTGTGAGAGAATTTCTGTTATTTTAAGCCACCTAATGTGTGATACACTGTTATGTCAGCCTTCGGAAATGAATACACATGGAAAACTTGAACACTGTGTATTACCATATGCCGTTTCAATATATTTGAAAGAAAGCTGCTTGATTCTTAGACTATAATGTCAGAGCTGCTTGATTCTTTGAATATAATTTCAATATGTATAAACTTTGAGTGACTGAAAATGCTTTTGAATTTCTATCACCTGCTCATGCAAAATTTTAAATCACGGTAACAAGAAAACATTTGAAGGGATCATCATTTCACCATCTTGAAAAGATCATTATTAAAGTCTTACTCAGAAACTACGTATACCCACAGTAGGCACTGAAGTTGACATAAAATTTGACACTCCTGGGAGAAAGATCAGGTTTTTCAGTCAAAAACTTGAAAAGATTTTCTTTGGAAGTTGTATAGGAATTTCATACTTAATGATTTCTCCAATGTTTTGTATTTTAAAGATAATTTTATGCTCTATAAAGGGGTTTTCTACTAAACCCCCCATACATAGGTGACTTCAAAGCTGGATCCCCATGTGCTGCCGCATGCCATTCTTTCTATGTGTTCCACGATATAAAAAGTTGGAAAACCCTAGGGATGTTAGAAAGTGTCAAAAAGTGATACACTGAGCCAGACAGAATTATACATCTGCAGAAGTGGGAAAGGAAGGTGAGGGGGAGTCATGGCGACAGGGGCCTTGGGGTGAGGGGGAACGGGTAGGGTTCAAATCAGGGAACCTCGGCAAAAATGTTCCCCTATATAAGGGCAGTGAGCTGCCATTTTAATAGGCCACCTCTCCTTCCCTTCCTCCGGGGAAATGCTCATTTATCGTCCTGAAGCCACCTCTGTGTTACTGCACCTATGCCTAAGTGACCTCATCACCACACATGTGCAAATTCACTAGGAGAAAATAGTTAAGGTCATAGTTTTACGGATTTTTGCTATAGTATTCTTCACATTTGTAATGCCTAACAATGCTTATAGTAAATGAATAACATCATCTTATCCACAAAAGGACTACTGAAATGTCATTATGAGATGATCCCATGGAAAGGTTAACTTATATCATAGAGATGTTTTAAAACCCAGGTTTGGGTATGTGCAGTAATATTGCATTTGAATATTTCCTGACTTTGAGCTTGATATGGCCTTGTTCCCTTGGTCTATACCAAAGGTGCTGCACAGATACAGAGAATGAGGGAAGTAACTTTGTGATTGAGCCCACTGGGGTCCCTGACTCTCCCTGGCCCTCTCTCTCTCCCTCTGGCCTGCTCAGTGGCCCCTTTTCTTCTTCCCATGTGAGATAGAGCTCAGGCACACACCTGTTCTCTGGTCATTGTACTTGGCTCCTGTACTTTGCACATTATTCTACAGGTTCCTGTTTTCTTTTTCTTTACTTCCTTCCTTCCTTCCTTCCTTTCTTTCTTTCTTTCTTTCTTTCTTCCTTTCTTTTTTTTTTTTTTTGTCTCTTTGAGACAAGGTCACACTGTGCAGTTCAGGCTGGTCTTGAACTCACTTTGTAGCCTAGGCTGGCCTTAAACTTGTAACAATCCTCCAGCCTCCCAAGTGCGGGGATTACAGGTATGCACCACCATGCCCAGCTCAGTTTCCTGTTTTCATTGACTCCCAACTAGACCATGAGCTGATACAGACTTAGGGTGGCATCTTCTTTAAAAGCAAATTTTCATTATGAAATAGGTCACACAAAGGTGTCACTATGATTGGCATATACCTTTTGGCTGGAGATGTAGCTAGGTGGTAGAGTGCTTACCTAGCAAGTTCAAGGCCCTGAGTTCAAACACCAGTCCTCCCTACCCCTAGCACTGCAAATACAAAGCATTGGTGTATACCTTTGTTATGGTTTGTGTCTGGATGTCCCCCAAAGCCTCATGCAGTCACAAGTTCAGGCTTTTAGAATTTATGATTGATTCGTGGTCCAATGCTGGGATTATTGGTGTGAGCACTACACCCAACCAGGGGCAGGTAGCTTGCATACAATATAAGGGAAGGGAAGAGGCTTGCTCTTCTTGCTGCCACTCTTCCCTTTTGCGCTTGTTGCTTTTGCTATTTTCTGCAGCCATGAACTGTTGCTCTCTGCTATGTGCCACTCTGCCTTGGAGCCAGCCAATTATGGACTGAAATCTCCACAAATTATGAGCTAAATAAACCTTTTCTTCCTTAATTCAGGATGTCAGGTATTTTTTCTCAGCAACAAGAGAAAAGTAACCAAGACAACCTTTTAAAGAACAACCCTAAAATGAATTATTTTTGCAGTTCACAAATCTCTTTGCCTCCTGCAGCTCCAGAGGTAACAGCTTCCTCAAATGAATTTTTGACCCCCCCCCCCCACTTTCCTCCATATATACCTTTGCAAGATGGAATTTATACATGAAATCATGGAAGACTTGCTTCTGACCTAGAAGTCAGCAGCTTTTCACCCAAGATCATGTTTTCAGATCCACTCATAAGGAGGCCCGGGCTTGCTCCTGTCCCCTTTTTTGTAGAATTCCATTGTATGACTCTCCACAATTTGTTTACTTTTTCTACTTCAATGAACATTTTGGTCAAGACCAAGTTTACACCGTTATAAACAGCACTGCTAGGAACATTCGGAGATCTGTATGCTGGGCCATATGCAAAAGGGTTGCTTTTGCAGATATACTGAAAAGTGGGTTTCATCTTCTCTTGATAGTGCGAAATTATTTTCCCAACTGTAAAGCAACCCATACTCCAGCCAGCAGGACCCCCAAATTCCTATTTTTTCACAGTCTTCTTGCACTTGCTATACCCAGGCCTCTCAATTTTGCCAATCTGATGGCTATAAAATGGGACTTATTGGTGTGTTTAAGGATGACAGCTTTCCCATGCCCCAAATTCCCAGCCCCTAGCAGAGGGAGGACTACGTGCGTAGGAACGCCTCACTAATCTTTTACCTGATGAATGAACAGCAAGAATGCAATGTGACCAAAATGTTTATAACTTAACCAAATCTCTCTTTAATCTTCAAACCTAGTTGCACAGCAGAGTCACCTAGACATCCTTTTATTTTCATACTGCCTTTTTATTACGGAAAAACTTCAAACATACAACAAAGTTGGATTTTGCAGTGAATACCCATGTGTATCTACCCACACTTAGATCCTACATGAACATTTTTCTATATGTTTTTGTTAGGTGTATTCTGTTTTAAAATATTTACTCCCCGGGATTAAGATTCTGATTCTGTACCTCTGAATGGGGGCAAAGAATCTATTTTTGTTTCTTTGGTTTTGTTTTTAAATTCCTCAGGTGATTCTGATGAACAGCTTGCCTTGGAAACCATTGCCTCAAGGAACTCACTGAAATAAAGCAAACAGATTTGTAATTAGGCCAGCAGTGCTCTGTTTTTTCACAGGGAGAAAAGTTCTGCTGGGTGCCTAAAGCCATGTTCTTAGACCACCAGCATTCCTAGGAAATGTGTCAGTCAGTGGTAGTTTTGTGGAAGTGTGGACAGGTTCTTGGGAGATTGTGGGTCAGGTCCTCTCCACGCTGGATGCCAAGTAGGACCCAGTTCCCATCAGCCTTGACTCTTCCCTGCAAATACCACAGAGATGAACTTGTCCTTCAGATCTGAGCCAGCTTCTTTCAACATTTGGGTGCTTTTGTGGGCTGAAATGTACCCTCCTCCAAGATCATAAGCTTCTGTCCTTAACCCCTCGCAACTTAGAACAGGGAGAAGGGTCTCTAAAGAGGCCACTAGGTTAAAATGAGGTCACTGGGGCGGGCCGGACACCACATGACTTTTAAGAAGAGGAAATTTGAGCCCAATGCACACAGAGAAAAGACAGGAAAAGACTGTCATCTATAAGCCAAGGCCTCAGGAGAAGCCAACCCTGCTGACATTTGCACTATCTTCTTCATTCAACCCAACAAAACAGCTCTCTACACATGGCTACTAAAGAGTTAACTACTGTCCACTGCGGTCTACCTAGGGAGGCTGGCGGGACACAGAGACGCATCCTTTCCAGGTCCTTGTTCTTGGGGGATGAGAGCTCCCCAACACAAGGAATGGGAAGCCCTGTACACATGGGTAGGTGTCTTCAGAGCCGCCGACAGGTCCTTCTCACACTAGCTGAGTGGTCACCATAGCACAGGATAAGGAAAAGGGCAGGTGAGGCTGTGTTCAGATTTTCCCTCAGGGCTCAAACTTTCCTCCTAAAATCTCACACCTATGGAGGCTTGGCTTCAAACAACCTTTTTCTCCAGAAACTGGAAATTAATTCTGGCTCATCCTTTCAAATTTTCAGTCATCCAGTTCAAGTACATGAAGTTCCCATCTACATCTTTTCCTTGCTCATCTTAACCAAAACAAACGGTGGATGTTGAGTGGCAACGGTGGCACTTGTGTAAAACAGTTGGTCCTCCTGCCTGTCACTAAATTTAATATCTTTCTCCAGTCCCCTTTGGTACAATTCGAACCTCATGATAATGTTCCTGACCTACTTCACTGCAGTGGGCTAGTTCTGGCACCCATCCAACGTCATCTCCACCACTAGACACGCAGCCACCCCTGCCCCCTCGTCTACCCCTTCCCTTAGCGCTTCATTTCTTGGCACATTCTTCACTCCCAAGGCCACCACTGCAAATCCCCTCCGCATGGGGACCTAGCCACTGGATGAAGAAGACTCAGCTGCGCGTAACATGAGCACATACCTGTAGACTCCTGTACCTCAGTTGTAGAAAGACCAGCTTGAGCAAGTTCCATTTTGAGGGCAGGGGTTCCATGGCTATGTCTCTCTACTTCTTTCTTCTTGTTCTGCAGGAATCATCCTATCTCCGAACATTACAAACACCCCCATATGTCTTCCAACTCCTCAGTAGCTGGGTCCCACTGAGACTTCATTTCGTGGTATTCCAGGTTCCACTCCTCTCGTCTCCAGGCTGTTCGTTTTGGTTTATCCAGCCACAGCACAACTGTTCGGCAATCCCGTTTTCCTTTTTATTCTTGTTGTTTAAACACTTCCTTTGACTGTTTCGATACATCTTCTTATAACCCAGTTGCTCGTTTGCTCTAATTCCCTGTTGTAGCAGCAACTACATTTAAACATTTCTCCTCCAATGCTCCAAGCCCTAATTCTACAAGTTGGTTTGGCTTCCCCATCAGAGAGATAGGGGCTTTCATTTTAGAACCAAAATGCTCCACTGAGCAAAAACACCTTTATAAAAACACACAAGGGGCCATCCAATCCAGAATCCTTAGTATGGTCAGTTCGATACAGTGACTGACTGACTGACTGACTGACTGACTGATTGCACAAGTGTAGTGTTCAGCCTGAGGTGGAGAGTTTCTTCAGAGCCCTTGGTTACTCACTGGAAAGCCTTTGGATTACAGGCAATTGTTGGGGGAATGAATGGAAGGGCTTATGCACCCACTTGTAGTGGGAGCCAAGAAAAAGGGCAGCTTAAGAGGAAGACTGTGTGTGTGTGCACTGACAGTGGCTGGTGTAAGGGTAACACTATCTCACACAGCAATAACATTCAGAAAGTCAGACCCAGGAATGATTTTGTCCATCCACAGATCTGTTCATGTTTTCAGACTTGCCATAGAAAGTCTTTCTTGTGTCTTCTGCTCCAGTGCCTTCAAAATCTCCACTTGGTCCTGCCCTGAAATCTCCAATGTAAGAATTGTTTCTCTGGCTATAACTCTGAAAGTTAACTGACAAAAGTAGTCTTAACACAAGGATGCCAGTTGGCTTATAGTGTCTGGTCCCCTTGCCTTTCACTAACACCTCCATGCCAAATAGGTTATGAGATTGGGCAGGCCTGGAGCCAGTTTAGCAGGAAGGGTTGAGGCATGAGCCACTTTAGAACACTGATGCAGCCGTCTGACAAGAAAGCCCACCCTGGCAGGGGGTCTCCGAAATACCAGAAGGTAACAGACAAGAGCTGTCCTCCGACACCACCCCTTCCAGAAGGCATGTTCCTGGCTTGTTGATTTAACTTTTGTCGCATCTGAGAGTGGAGAGAAGGGAAATGTTGACATAATTTGCAAAGACTGATTTCAAAGGAGGGAAAAAAACCAAGTTTCTTGGGGGAGGGAGCATTTCCAGTGGGGGCCCCTTTTTTCTGAACTTTTAGGTTCCAACACCAAAGGTCTGCTTCTCCCTGCCTCACTGTTTTGCTATTGCCCGGCTCCAAGAATTTATACTCAAACCAAGTGTTCGCCATCATAAAGCCCTAAACTGAAGTGTGAATACATTGATCTGAATTAGTGGATTGTGCATACCAAAAAGACTATAACAACAAGGCAATTATGCTTGACATTCTCAAGGGAGAAGCTGTGCTGAAGCTCATGAAACCTCTCACTGCCCAGGCCTCTTTCTAGGCTCCATACTTCATTTTGCATTTGTAATTTTGAGTTCTTAAAGAACTGCCACCCCACAAACTCCTAAAGCTTTAACACTACCCCCCCATGTCCATTCTTGATGATCAGTCTTGGTCAGACTCCCAAGGAACATAGTACCAAGCGCGCTGGCATGGTGGTGGGGGAGGGGGGTCTACTTAATTAGGAAAAGCCAAGTCCACAAACTCGACTGGAATTTCCCCACAAAACTGGCAGACCTAGCAACTCGATATTCAGGCCATTCAGATGCCCTTGGTTCAGCTGTTTTTCTCTCTCTCTGTGTCACTTCCATATTCTCTGTCACCTTTCTCTTTCACGTTCTCCAACACCTCTTTGGAGAGGTGGTTACACGTTCCTCTTCTTCACTGCTCCCATTTGTAGACGAATGGGATCATTTAATAGACACCAAAAGATAAGGCGAAGCGTTTCCGGGTTGTTGTTTGGGGGAGGGGTATCTTTTCTTCTTTTTTTAAAAATAACTCGTGGGATCCATCCTCAGCTGATCTCTCCCGCCCCCCTCAGCCCCCATCTCTGCCTCTGAAGTCAGTTGGTATGAAACACGTTTCTGCACCAGCTAGTTCACAGGTCTACCCAGGATTCCAATGTTTAACTACTTAATGTGTCTCAAGCGCAAACATTCTGGAAACTCAAATGACTCTATTAAAGAGTGATATATCATCTTGGGGGAAGGGGAATAGACTAACTCCTAGGATTAGTATTATTTAATAGCACATAGGCTTGGGCATGCCCCACACAACTCTAATCACACTATCAGCCCACAAGGAGGGGAGCAAAGGCTGGCTTTGCAGGTTGGCGGTGTGGCTCAGTGGTAGAGCACGTGCAAAGGCCTAGGATGAGGAGTCCGGGAGGTGGGCTTTGTTGAAGACCTGCTAGTTCACTTAGCTTCACTTCATTTTATCGCTCCATCCATTTTGCCTGTATCTGTAGTCCATCTTTTTTTTTTCTTCCATAATGTGGTCCATTTAAACAGCACCCCTCAGCTGTGTGTGTGAAACCGTCCACACAGTAGTGGGTCTCTCCTGAACAGGATGTTCCCATTCAGAGCCAAAATGCTCTCCCCAGGACCCACCAGCACCTCTGGCCCAATCTTGCCTAGTACGGGAAGGCAGCGTGGGTGGGAGCATTTGGGTGGTATACCCCCAAAACCACAGTAATTGGAAGGGAAAGGAAGCGAATATCAATTAGGGATTCCTCAGCCAGCTACCAATCTTTCCAAAGGACTCCACCTTGGTCTCTTCAGAAGTAGCGGCTTCCCAGGGACCTCCAATGGAACCGAAACGACTCTACATACATCTCGTAGTGCTGAACATTTCCTCGGGAAGCCTCGGGTTATCTACCCAGCTCCCGGCCTCCCTGTGGGCCTGTCAACTGCCAGCTTCCCGGTGCTTCCGTGGGAATGCGGCAGAGAGGGACTTAGAAAACCGAGGCCCTGAAAGGTGGAGTTCTTCGGCAGCCCTCGCGGCACCCCCCACTTCCCCCGGATTGCAAGAGATGTTAAACGTGCTTCCTCGCTCTCTCAGCACCCCTCCCCCTGGGATTCTGGCAAAAGGGCCAAATGTTAGCAAATAATGGAGGGGGGCTCAAGGTGGGGCAGGCGAGAGGCGCCCAGGGACCCCCCGCAGACGGGGTGGCGGAGGCGGATGAGGGGGCTCGCCGGGGCTCGCAGGCCAGGCGCCCCCCGGGAAGGCGGGGAGGGCGCGCCTGTTTACCCAGGAGGGCTGTGCTGATAGCACGCTCCTCGAGTTTACTTTGCTTTCCTGGAGTTTATTGTAAAGGGGTAAAGTTTTCGGGTCCGTCACGTGACCCTGACAGGTCCGGCCTATGGCGCGGCGGACCACCCACGCCGAGGGCCACGGAGCGGCTTAATAGCAACAGCCTTGGGATTGTGCGTCCGCGCCGCGCTCGCCGAGAGACTCGCGGCCCGCGCCGGGGTTCTTACCCTTTCCGCTGCTTTTGTAAAGACGGAGGAGGAGGAAGAGAAGACGAAGAGCAAGACCGAGAAAAAGACGACGACAGGAAAGACAAAGAGACCCGCGGCGGCCCTGCCAGGGGGAGACCGAGAAGGCCGGGAGAAGACGGAGAAGCGTTGGACGAGGAAAAAAGGGCTGGATGTGAACTCCAAGCCCAGGTCCGCGCCCTCGGCACCGCGCTCCGGGCAGGGGCTGACGGCCGGCGATGGTGAGTGCGTCCCGGCCCCGCGCGCCGTGCGCCCTGGTCCCCGCGCGCCGTGCGCCCCGGGCGCGGACGGAGGAGCTCGCTGGAGCGCCGGGCGGCGGGGCGGGCCGGGGAACGGCTCCGGGGGGAGTTCCCACGGAGGGGGTGGCCTGGGATCCCATTTTCACGCTTGAGAGGGTCGCCGCCTCGGCTTCCGCTCCCCAGCCCGGTGGTGGCCCCTGGCTCGCGAGTGGAGGCAGAGCCGGTGATCGCGGAGCTGGTGTGGAGAGTGACAGCGCCGGGGGCGGGCGGGGGGCTCCGGGAGCGCGCGCGCGCGGACGCGGGTCCTCTCCTCCGGAGGGCGCGGGCGCACGCCTTCGCACCCACGCCCAGGGCTGGAGGAGCCCCGCGGAAACACCTGGCTGATTAGGACGCTTGGGGCTGGATTGAGGCACTTTACGAAAATCCGGTGCCCCTACACCCATCTCCCGCCGCCGCTGTTGGGAAACAAGACCACAGGGGCGCTCTGCACAAGGGACCGCGGCAGAGGAGAGGTGTGTTGACCCCTTAAGCCCACGGTTGGGGCGCTCGGGTGCCTGCTACTTATTAGAGGTGGGCGGGTAGCCCAGTGCAGAAAACGCGAAATGCTGCCTCGGGGGAGCCCGGAGGTGGGTCCCACTGACCCAGACCCTCTTGCACCTGGGCCCAACAGAGGGACACAGGACCTCCAGAGACCCTCTCTGAGACATAGTCTGCGTCTTAGCACATTTAAATTCGGGTTTAAAATGATGCCCAGTGTATGGGTGAGCAGCAAGTCCGAAGTTTTCTGATTTCAGTTTTCATCGCCCTAAAAATACTATGGGTTGTTGTGTATGGGAGACACCCCAAGACCTCTGTTTTCCTGGACCTGGGAGAGAAGACTATCTTCCTCCCTTGTACCCTCCTTCCTCCCTGAGGAGGAGAAATACAAAAGAACTAGACATAAATAATAAAGACCCACAGTGTGTGGCTCTAAATATTTAATAATTGGATCACTGAGGTCTTGAACTATTACAATAGCTTTTTTTCCCCGCATTCTGTGTGTGTTCGTTTTTGGGGGTTTTTTTGGCTCCAGTAGTTCAACATGCAATTAATTGCCTCCACAAAGAAAGACAATGCTTTTTGGTGTCAGCTTTTGTTATTGTAACTTATTATTTCTGGGTGGTACCTCAGGATAAATTGTTGCCTCAGGTGCATTGTGTCTCCATCTTGTAAAACAAGGGGCTTTCAGTTGTAAGTTTGTGTGTGTTCCAGTTGTCACCCAGTGTCCTTGCACCAGGCTGTAAAATGCCTTGAGTCCATGATCTTTGTAAATTAAAATGTTGACTCAAGGTGGCCACCAATAGGCCCCACCATCTTAATACGCCCATTCTCAGTTTAGGGTATCAGCTTCATTTCAGACTTCACTGTGAGAGGTGTATGTAATTTCTAGTTATAATTTAGTCATAATCTGACAAGCTATTTGAACAAGAGCTAGCACCATCTGGGATTATTTTGTGAAAAGATAAAAAAGGCTATTACAAATTGTCAGCTTTCTACAGATAGAAAAATTTATAGGGTGAATCAGTATAGATTAAAGTATTTGTCCTCTCTCCTCTCTCTCTCTCTCTCTCTCTCTCTCTCTCTCTCTCTCTCTCTCTCTCTCATACACACACACACACACACACACACACACACACACCTTTTATTTTCCCCAGCCTCTGCCACAGTGTATAATGCCCTATTGAGATGTGTAGGCGTGATGTGTAAACCGGATTAGCAGTATGAAAGAAAGACACACAATAAGCTGGAATTGTTTTACTTCCCTTTCATTTCTCATGCCTATATCTCTAATAAATTTGTTGCTCCAGCAGTGGGTCAAAGGGATCATGTTGCTCAGTTGCTTTTTCATGCAGGACCCAATGGCAGAGATCACTGAAATGAATGGTGTGCCTTCTGCCAGATGCAAAGCTTGATACAGATATATTAGGCAAATAGGGATGAGGCGAGAGAGATGGAGGAGAAATTGTTCATAGTCTGGGTCTTTTAAGAATACATCTCTATCCATTAAAGTCATGTGGCTGAGAAGATGGAGAAGGGGAGGGAATCAATACAAGGCTCAATGTGATGTTTTCTTTCAAGTTCATTGAAGGCTCTGAACATTCTCTGCAATTGGTGGCATTCTTAGCAAGAGAATACCAATAGCTTTGGGCATAGGAAAGTCTAATTCTCCTTTTAAGCCTGTATTTAAACCTGGAGTAATCAATGGACAAATTTCTGAGACCTTCTCAGAGTATCTCCTCTCTTCCACCTTCTCTACTCTCAGCTCACTGTGAGCTCCAAAAATGCCAGTGCTCTGGGTTTATGCTGTAGACCTCTCATTTACTCCTTTGTGGAGTTGGGAGCAGCTTCCCATTAAAGGAGATCAGGGGTAATTAGCAGCATTATTTTGACAAGTTGGCTAGAGCCATTCCCTGTTCCTCCAGCCTGGGGAGGTAGTGGGGGGATAAGGGCAGGAAACTGGAAGTGGAAGGCAAAAGGGGTGGGGCATCAAGCCCAGTGCTTTTACATTTTGTGGCTGCTGAATCTTTTCCCCCCACCTCCCTGAAACCTTTAGACTCATTTTATACCATCACCTTTTAAGTAAATACAAAACCTGCCAATGAAAAAATAATAAAGCATTCTTAGGGACCCAAGAAAATGTGACTGATGGCATATTGGCTTAAGGAGAGCTGAGACTCTTATCCAAGGTACCTGCTCTGAACAGCTTAGGCACAGCCCAGCACTCACATCTTGTATACCTGGCTCCTCATCTATAAACAGAATGGTACATCAAATCCTCATTCGTCTCTCCGTCCTACTCTCCCAACAAGAATACTGTAGGATTTAATGTCATGCTGGCAATTCTTTGGATTTCTGGAAGAGAGTATTAAACTCATTCAACAAAATTATACATGGCCCAAGGGTCAAATTATCAGAATACATTTACCCCTTTATACATAGACATTCTGCAGAAATTAGCTAAATTACATTGGATTTTAAAGATTCATTTGGTTTGATCTGGGAAACCAGTGAAAAGTTAAATCTCACTGTGGCTTTTCATAACTGCACCAAGTCTGGCTCCCATAATAGCTTATCATTGGAACAGCTCAGCAGCAAGGGCAGATGTTTTATTTCAGTGTCATCATTTGGATAATCTGATGTCATTTTTGAGATGTGTGTGGCATGGCCATGGCTATTTGAAGCATTGGGGCAGAGAAGGGAGGAGCTCTGAGGGAATCCAGAGAGCTGAAGGCATCTGTTTTGAAAGCTAAACTCTAGTAAGAAGTGTTGGATCATGATGGTGAGAAGAGAAAAAAAAAAAAAAAAAAGGACAGCTTAGGCATTGAGATGAACTTTACTTGGAAAGAGAAATGGACCTCTCAGCTCTTGCTCCACAGAGGCTAGCAACTCCTGCTGGTTGAGAAAGCCCTAATCTCTCACTTACTTGGTAGCTCTCACCAGGGGAGCCACCAGGCAGAAAGGCCATTAAAGAGTCTGTTACCCGGCAGACACCTTAGTAGGCCCGGCTCCTCCAATCAGCCTTCTCCCAGGTCTGTGGAATCCTGGTGGTTAGCTGGAAGTTAACAAACCCGGTGTGGTGCAGCAGTCCCTGCACAGGGCATGCATATTAAAGCCGACAATGCTTACAAATGTAAATAAGGGCAGATTGATTAGGAACAACATTATCGCTGGGAATGTCGCCTTCGCATGCATCAGCAATGAGGCAAATTGGGGGCAGCCTCAGCTCTGACCACCCAAGTCGAGCAGGCTTTTACACTGGCTCCTCTTCCCTTTCTTAAAACGTTACAGAAACAAGGCCAATTAGATCCTCAAAGTAATTCATCTCTGTGTATGAAAAAAGCAGACCACAGGGGAAGCAGCGGGTAGGGGGTGGAGAGATTAAGATAGCACTTGTTAGAGCGAGGCTGGGGATTGCGTCCTAGAACCAATGGGTAGAAATTACAGGCCGGAACCATTGTTTGAGATGCTAAAAAGTTAACCTATCAAACAGTGGGCGAGGGGGCTGAGGGCGCTGAAAACCTCGGGGATCAATGTTCAAAACGTTTAGGAATTAAGTCGAACTGAGGGAAAGGCCAGTGGAAGAGACTTTCCCAGTGGAGTGATGCACGAGTGGCAGCCGCCAGAACGAGAGGGTGGCGTAGCCGCCAGCTACGCACGATAATTACGGGACCAGAGGATACGCAACCTGTAATTCCGCCCCAGAATTTTATAATCCAAGCCGCTATACGGAAACCGCTTAAGTAAAAGGCTGCGGAGGGGGCGCTAGTATTTTGCTGCAAAACGTGGTAAACAAGTCTGAAAAGACATAGCAACACGTCTATGGCTACATAGCTGATGGAACAAGAAGCTTCGAATGTAAAAGCAGGCTGACATAAAATTAGGAGTGCCACCTCCAAGTCTCTTTAAGAAGCAATTTCCAGCAGCAAGCACCCAGAGGCTTGACTCGAAAAGATCCGCAGAACCATTTATGAAAACTATCATAGCAAACCATTTCTCCTGCTTCATACTGCTTACCAAACATACTAAAATAAAGCCCAGGGTTTTTCTCCAAGATTCAACTAGTTTACGTGTCTCTGCGCTATTATTTATTAACGTAGGGTCGTTTCCCATTGCCTCGTGCTTGCCTTCCCCTCTGGATTTCAGTAGCTCTTCCCAGAGCTGCTCACAAAATCACGTGCTCCTTGGGAGCTCAGAGTTTTGAATTTCGGCGCTGGACGGTAGTCGGGTCCTCCTTCTGATCCATTGTGCACCCCAACCCTCCTGTCCTCTTTGTTCCCTTCTCCTCAGGACACCCTACTCCGCTGCGGGCACCGCACACGTTTGGCAGGCTCGGGATTTCGGGGAGCAAGGGCTCCCGGTGAAACCAGGAAGGAGAAACGGCTAGAGGGAAAGAGGAGAGGCTGGACCAGAAGGGGAGAGACAGCGCAGGAAGGGAAAGCAGGGAAGGAGGAAGGGGCCAGGAGGAAGCGGAGACTGAGGAGCCGCGGAAGGAAGGAAGGAAGGGGCGGGAGGGCCGGCGGCCGGGCCCCTGCGGGAACCGAGCGCACCGCCCCGGTGGCCGCCTGGGCTGCCGAAAGAGGAGGACCCTGCGCGCGCAGCCATTGGCTGGCGGCGAGGAGACAACGCGCGCATTGGGCAGAGCTTGGGGGCCGGTCCGCCTCCGGGAATGTACTACGGCGCGTCCGGCACGTCCGTCCGCGCCGGCGGGGCGCGCGCCTGCCCCGGCTCCCGCGAGCAGCGCTGCCGGCCCAGCTCTCGGCCTCGCGACCTGCTCGGCCTGCGACGACGCGCGCGGGAGGACCCGGGCCCGGCCCCGAGCGCGCGCCCGGCTGGGTCACGTGGCTGCGCGCCCCGCCTCTCCCCCGCTCCTCCCCCTTTCCCTCCATCTGGGTTCCTTTCTTTCCTTTCCTTTCTTTTTTTTTTTTTCAATGAACACACACCGTGTGCATCTTAAAGTCACACTGCCCCATTTCACGGCTTCAGTCGGCTACTCGCTACCGCGGGTCCCTCTGCAGTTCAACTCCAGAAGAGAAAGGAAAAAGGAAGAACTAAATACTAAATGAGACAGAACCGAGAGTTTGTAGGGCTGGTCCCTACTGCGGGGAAATAAGGAATTTAAAAATGCTAGAAAAATGAAGCCTACCCTAGAAAAACATTTTTTCTTAAAAGCGTAGCTGTGTTGACAGTATATTTAATTTGCCTCTGGCCCTAGTAACCATCACCCCGAGCGGTGGCATGTTTTCTTCCTGAACGGAAAGCGAGTCTCTGTGATGTCTTGGTGACCCTTGGGTGCAGGATCAAGACAAATCCTCGGGACCTGCGCACAATTTGTTTCAAATGAATCTAACATCAAAGTCTAGTCTACCCACTGAAGCTGTTATTAAACGTAACAGTAACAGGATACATACTGGTTTTTGCTTTTTAAAGAAGTTTAAAACTACTTTTTATGAAGTTGTGGTTAATAAAAAGGATGTGGAATCCAAGTTAACCCAAAATAATAATGAAAACGGTCCTTTCTCAAGATTTCGCTTCTCTGAGTTGTTGAAAGGATTCTGTTTTTATGAATGTTACATTAAAGATTCAAATAAAAACGCCTCTGCCTCCACGAAACTGCTTTGATAACTAGATTGCACGTTTACAACACAGTGCTTCGGACCTGGACTGAGCTGTCTTGGGGTGTGTGTGTTTGTGTGTGTTGCGGGGACGGGTGGGGGCGAAACGGATTTAAAGAAACGGTGGCTTTTCCCAACGTCCTTGCTTTCCTCTTTAACTTTCCATTTTGTTTATCTTAATACGAGGCGTTGTTCCCTGCGAGAGCCTAAGTCTTGCCTTTAGTTAGAAAAGAGAGGAGAAAAAAAAATCTGGCACACACTGGCGCACCATCCACCACCCTGTCATTATTGGTGCAGGCCTGGGAATTCAAGCCGGACCTCCCAGTATTCGCTGCAGCTTGGGGCCAAGGTGCCTCTGAAAGCGTTTTCTTTGAGGAATTTCAGAAATTGTTTAAGCGCTTAAAAAAATATTACATATCCCCCCGTGTCTGTCGTGAAGCAAATGCTCTTGTGTGTGCGCGTGTGCGCGCGCAAAAGGCGTCTCACCCCCCAAAAAAAAAGAAAGAAAGAAGAAAGACACAGTTGAAAAGGAGTAAGAAAGAAAGGGGGGGGCATTCCTTAATGGAAGGGCTGCGTGCGAGAAGGTTGGCGCTCGCGGGGGCTCCCCCCGAGGCCGGGGAAGCACACACTGGGGTTGCCGACCTGGGTGGTCTCTCTACTTTGGGGAGCTGTTGCTAAGCAGCTAATAATAGTCATGTTTGCTGAGTAATTTCTGCCCTCGGTGAGCCAATCGCGGCGCAGAAACCCAAGCCATCTGACAGCCCCGGGGGCGGGAGTTCCAGCCTTTTTCTCTTTCGCTCGCTCGCTCCCCTCCACCCCCTCCCCTCCTCCTCCTCTTTCTCCAAATGGAGAGAGTTCTTTTTTTTCTCCTTCCATCTCATCTATTGAATCAAGGAGCTGCTGCGGCCGCTGCCCGCCGCACACACGCAGAGCGCAGTCCCCAGGTCCCGGGAGCCAGGGAGGCGCGCGGCGCGGGGGCAGAATGGTCCAGCGGGTCGGCGAGGGGCCCGAGAACGCCGCGTCCGGGACCAAGCAGCAGCCCCAGGCGCCGCCTCCGCCCGCGGGAGCCGCGGGAGCCTCAGGAGCCGCGCCGGCCCGGTGTCGCTGAGTCTCGCCGGGGGTCTCAGCCGTGAGGGTCGGGGGCGCGCGAGGCCAGGCTCGCCCCGCGCGCGGTGGACTGGAGACCGCGGGACCCCCGCGCGATGTGGCAATGGAAGGCGCGGGCTCTGAAGGCGCGGGGGCCGCCGCGTGAGCAGGTCTGTCGCCCGGAGCCCGAGCCCCAGAGGCCGGCGGCCAGCAGCGTCCTCGCGAGCCGGGCGCCCGGGGGTGCGCAGCGGCGGCCCGGGGAGCCTCGGTCCCCGCGGACGAGGCGGCGGCGGCGGCAACATGGCCTCGGCGGGTGACGCCGCGGAGCCCGAGGACCGCGGCGGTGGCGGGCGGCGTAGACGAACCGGGGGGCTGCGCCGAGCCGCTGCACCGGACCCGGACTATCTGCACCGGCCCAGCTACTGCGACGCCGCCTTCGCTCTGGAGCAGATTTCCAAGGTGCATTTCAGACTTTATCTTCCACTCTCCCTTCCCTCCTCTTCCTCTCCGGGGTCGCCTGCGCGCGCGCTTACACACACACACACACACACACACACACACACACCCTCTCACATACACACAACCACACACAGAACCACACACAGACACACACACACACACCCTCTCACACACACACACACACACACACACACACACACACACACACACACAAAACCTCTCCAGTAAAGGCTGCAGACAAGTGGGGCTTGAAAAATTCAAACCCTCCCTCTGGTCCTAGGAGGAAAGGCTGTCTGAGGTCCGCAGGGGGCGGAGGTGTGTGTATGTGTGTGTGTGTGTGTGTGTGTGTGTGTCTGCCTGCGCGCGCCCCCTCCCCGTGAGCCTTTTCCGCAGTCACGGGCAGCGGGCCACCGAGGACCACCTCTAGGGCGGCCGCGGCGCGGCTCGCCCCGCGCCCCAGCTCCGAGCTCCCTCCTCCCGCGCCCCGGCCCCACTGTGCAGCCTAAACGCCTGTAACACTGCCACATTTCTTAACATCTTGGAGAGGGAGGCGGAGTGGAGAGAGGCGGAGAGAGGAAGGGGGCAGGGAGCCGAAATAAAGGTGGTTTCCTTTTTTGGCAGCCGTTTTTGCTTTTGTTGACCGCGAAACCTCTGCTCCCTTAAAAATTATCCTCGGAAGAGGACATTCTCCCTCTTCTTTTCCGGTTTTTGTGCCGCCTGCCCTCCAAGCCTGACGGGGAGAGAGAACGTGGTAAAAGAATTGCCACCTTAAATCCGCAGTGCGGGTGTGCCGAGCGGTCGAGTTCATTGTGTTTATGGGGCCGGCTGCAATGTGTGGAATCCGGGGAAGGCGAGCGCCGAGAGGGGCTGGGCTGGGGCCCCGCCTGCGCCGGCCTGCGCCCTGCCTGCCCCTTGCGCCCGGTGTGTGTAACGTTAGCCAGGAGGGAGAGATCCTTGTGGCTGCCCTCTTCCGATCCCAGATCCTGTCGTAAGTCGCCGATGGCTGCCCGGCTTCCTAACTCCGCTCATACAGCGTCTCCCGACGCCATGGAAATGCGTCCCGCGTGCGCCCCGGCGGCCGCGCTCTGCACACGGACCCCCACTAACTACCACTCCTTGCGGGGGCACTCGCAAAATACGGTCCCCCAAAGTACGCTCGCCCCAGCGCCCTTCCGGAGAGGAGAGCTGTAGCCGGGCCTAACGGGAAGGGGGTCGTGGTTTCTCGGTCCCTAAGTGCTGGGCTCTTTCTCTGGAATTACGCAGGCCTTCCCTTCCCAAGTCTGGGGCGAATCCTGCTCGTGTCCATCGCTTTCTTTCTGGCCTGGCTTCTCCTCCCGTACTGCGCCCCAGGTCCTACTCTAGGACGCCGCGCGGGCACGCGTGGGTGGCTTTGCTGTCCTCAAGGGGCAACAGCCCTTGATTTATGAGCAGACAGGTTCTCCATCCCCATGCCGGGTCCTGGCTGCAGCGCGAGGTCCGTCGGGAGGTGCTCGGGCGGGCACAGGCGCCACTCCCCGGCGTTCACTCCTCCCTTTTGCTTCGTCCCCAGGGGAAGGCGACCGGCAGAAAAGCTCCGCTGTGGTTGAGAGCGAAGTTTCAGAGACTCTTATTTAAACTGGGTTGTTACATTCAAAAAAACTGCGGCAAGTTCTTGGTTGTGGGCCTGCTCATATTTGGGGCCTTCGCGGTGGGATTAAAGGCAGCTAATCTGGAGACCAACGTGGAGGAGCTGTGGGTGGAAGGTAAGCGACCCGCGCCCCTTCCCTTCCCTTCCCTTCCCTCCCCTCCGCTCCATGGGATGAAGACATTCGCCGGCGTGTACCTAGGGCGCGGCCGTGGCCAGCGCAAGCCCCCTGCCCGGACGGGAGGAGGGCTGTTTATTGTTTGGGCTCCTGGCCCCGCGCCAGGCCCGCCGACAAAGGCCGCGCTGTGACCGGCTCGGAGCGCCGCACTCCGCTAGGTGTGGGGGGACGGATGGCGAAGGCGCGGGGTCCCTCCCGGGACGCACCGCTCGGCCCAGCTGGGGGTCCCGAGGCCCGCCGCCGCCGCCCGCTTCGGCCTGGCCCCAGGACGCAGCTCCGGGAGGGCCTCTCCGGCCCGGGATCCCTAGCTCGGCGCCCTTCCCTCTCCCACCCCCACCCACGGCGTCGGGAGAGAAAGGAGTGGGGTGGAGAGAGAGGCCACCCCTCCGGCGGGCGGGAGTGCGCGCGCCCCCGGCGGCCGACGCTGGGGAGGGCTGAGGGCGGGGGGCGGGCGCAGCGCGGGCCTGCGGAGGCGGCGGCGTGTGTGGTCCTGTTTTTGGACAGCATTCAACTCTGGGGGAAAAAAACATTTGTCTCAAGGTACGAAAAAGGGGGTGGGGAGAAGAAGGAGTTGAAAAAAAATAGTAAAGCACAGACTGGAACGCATGTTTGCAAAGTAGATTAATGTTTCCTTGTGGGTGGGGACTTTTTAAATGGAATTATTCTGGAGGAAGGCTGCGTTTTGCAGGCAGAGAAAAAAATGTGTCTCAAGAACGGGTTGGAAGGGAGGAGCCACGAGACCTTTCCAAGGAGGGGACCACCAGTCTTTTCATTCGACCTCCTCACTTGGATACTTACCTTAAAAAAAGGAGTTGTAAATTTAGGGTAGGAACCGCCCCCATAGAAACATTTTTGTTTTCTTTTGGAGGGGGGTTACGGGAATCGAACTCAGAACCTCGCGCTTGCCAGGCAGGCGCCATGCGGCTGAGCTATACCTGGCCCACATTTTTCATTCTTGTGTTGATCCAGTTCTCGCTCTGTCTGGAAACATTTGACCCCCTTAAACACCATTTTGGGCATTTCTTTCAAGAGGGGTGGAGGGGGAGGATTGGAGTAGCTAATGCGGATGTGTCTGACCAAAAATAACTCCTTAGTGCAAACTGCCCAAGACAGAACTTGGAAGCTGAAGGGTTCTATGCATAATCGCTTCATTGAGCCCTTTCAGAAGACTGCTGAAGACTAACTTTGGAGAATATTTTGTCATTTGTAGTGTTTTGCAAGCCTAAGGTGGACCATTTAGTTAGAGTGACAATTAAAGTAATTCTGTAGTCCAGATAATTAAGACCAGAAAACATTCCTGCTTTAAGTAGCTTGGCAATTAATACAAAAGTGTTCTTTGGATTGGATCCATTGGGCAGTTTCCCTCCGTGTGGTGCTTCATTATCATTGGTAGATGAAAGGAGGGTTTTATTGAGCACCTATTTTGCCCCTAGCAACAAGTTTACTGGGCACCAGATTCTGGTAGGTACTGTAAGGGACTGTGTGAAGCATGTGAGAAGTGCACAGGTTCATGAACTTGAAATGATGAGAGTCCAGGGCACTTGGACCAAGTTTGATTTTCCCAGTTGAAGTGGACCTTGAAGATTAAATAGAGAAAAAGAGCTTCCAGACTGGGGAGACCTGGAGAGAGAGGAGGAAGGAGGGTGTCCTAGTAGGGCACTGACACCAGCAGCAGGGTAAGGGGACAGGTCTGACATGGCCCAAGCTTTGAAGTGGTGTATGTGGCTAACTTCAGACAGCTTCTGTAAGTTCATCCTTCTGTTTGCTTTGTCAGTCAATGATAGATCTTAAACATGTTTAAAGAAAGGTGGGTAATATGGTTTATCGTAACATCACGTATTTCTATCAAGAAATGTTTGTGCATCTACAACTCATTTCATGACCCGGAGAAAGAGAAATGCACTTTGTAGCAGTCTTAAGAGTTCCATGAATTCGTTTAGATTTTTAATCTCAGACCACAGACCTGTTTCAACCTCTGCGTTCCTTTTGGTTTTCCCCTTGCAGTCTTTAAGGCTTCAAAAAGGCTGAACAAGTGCACCACCATTGACCTGCTGAGCTCTTCTGCATTGGCAATTTCTACATGGCTCGCAAGTTCTTAGGCTATGTGTTTAAACAGCTGCCATGTTCCAGGCACTTCTTCATTTTCACAGCTCCAGAAAGTAGCTATTAATTACCTTCATTTCTATAACATAGGTTAAATAATATTTTACATAGAATACTTATGGTCCCATTTTGCCAGTGAAAAACTGGATCATCTCTGTGTCTCTGTGCCCGCTTGGCCTATTGGTGATCTGTCCCTTGGTGTCCTGTGTCCTTGACTTTGTTTGATCTGTCCATTCATTCATTCAGTGGTAGCTTCTTCCTGTAGAAGCACAAGTTTGGGGCTGGGGATATAGCTCAGTGGAGTAAGCACCTGCCTAGCAAGTGCAGGGTCCTGCGTTCCATCCCCAGTACCGCCAAAAAAAAAAAAAAAAAAAAAAGAAGCACAAGTTTGATAAACGCAGGTGCACCCAACCAGAGAGGCTGCTGCACAGTTTGGTAGTTTTCAGTTCAGAGTAGAAGGTAACCACGTGGAGATCTTGTTAATTATACAGTTGAGTTTAAGGTTTGTGTCAGTAAACGGTAGAGTTGTGTACTCATATCCCTTCAAGAGTAAGAGTTGCCTGCCGTCCTAGACAGAGCGCGGATCCATGAATTAGAATGAGTAACAACTCCAAATCTGGGCCCATTTTGCATTTCTGTTTCTTGGAGTCATTCTTCATCACTGTCAGCAAAGAAGTGTGTCACAAGATGCCTCCTTAGAAGAAACTGTAAAGGTTCTAAGCATGAACTTTTGCACAAAGTGGGTGCTACGCACATACACCAGATGAGTACACATTGCATATTTCTCTGGTTAGAAAGCACAGAAGGGAGGAAGGGTAAAAGTTTCAGCAGAGAAAGATGCTGAAGAACAGTTTGGAAAAATGCTGTTTTGTGATTCTGTGATATTTGACACATACAGACCCGGTTACCTTTCTGTTTGTGTGTGTATGTACATAGTCTGTGTATCTTCCCGTGTATCAAGATACACTGGTATTTTTAGTACTGCTAGCAAATCAAGGGAGCCAATGGATAACTTCATCTTTAATTTGACTTAATGTTTTAACATGGTGGAGAAGTATGGTTATTGTAAGATTGTTTGAATACCCTGGTCTGAATATATAGACCAACATAATACACGGATGTATGTGATATACATACACAGGCATGCATAGGTGAAAGAACTTTCTTCTATCAATTTTTGTATGATTGCCTTTCAAGAAACTGCCAGTTACGTGTTTGATGCCAGCTTGGGCTTTGGGTTGTATTATTTGCAAGTCAAATCTGCCTTGTTTGTGAATGGAGGGATGAGACTTGAAGAATAGATGGGTTGACATGGGAGGCATCTGCTGTTGCAGACAGTGATGGCAGTAGTGGGGGAAGACTCTAGTTGTCACTTAAAAATAGTAGCAGTCATTAAGCACGTGTTCGCTATGCCTTCTCTGTACGGAGCACTGGAACACTGCCAAAAACTGGAGAGAGGGCTGGTGAGAAGCCACAAACCCTGCCTTCGGGGAACCTCCACCCATCAGGCACACCAGCCCGTATGTGGGTGGTTACCACACAGGGTGGCCCTGCCAAGATGCCAGGGAAGTCAGGGATGCCTTTTAGCATGGCCCCAAGGAGGAGGCCTGAGCCAGGCACAGGAGCTAGAGAGAAAGGGGGGGCATCCAAGCAAAAGGAGGAGAGAGGTCTGTAGGTGGCGAGGGAGGTGGAACTGGGAGGCCAGAGGCTGGGAAGGTCTGCAGGGTTGTACTGCAAGGGCCAAGTTGTTTGTCTGTCTGGTGATTGGTACAAGCGTCTTTGGCTTTTAATATCCTCCCTGGTATCGCAAAGGTTTTTGCCTACATCTCAAGATGCCGAAGGAAACAGATTCAGTTTTAATCTTGGCTATTTCTCTGTTTGCATTTTTGTTCAGCAGATTTGTTTTGTTTGAGACATGGTCTCAACACATATCCCAGGCCAGCCTTGAACTCAAAGTGATCCTCCTGCCTCAGCTTCCCAGAGTGCTGGGATTATGAGTATGTGCCACTAGGCCTGGCTTTGTGTAGCAGTTCTATTCTCCTGTTTCTCCTTAATACCTATATTCCTTCATATCAACCCCCTGCTAACCCTCTCTTTGACACATTTGTCATCAAGACTCTGCAGTGACAGAATGTTCATTTGTCTCTCTGAGTTTTTTGTTTTTTTCTAAAAGCTTGCGCAGCCCTTGGCCTCCCTTTTGGCAAAGGGTAACAGGCTTGAAATGAAATCCATATTGCCTTGGTGTTTGGTTATTAACTGCTCTGAAGGCCAGCACCGGCGGGGGGGGGGGGAGTGGGAGCGGTCATACATTTAAAAAGAGAAATAGAAGATTTCTTTTTCAAGATGCATGCTGTATCTAAGCTCTCTCTCGTTTGCACTATGTCGTAGGAGACCTTTGAGGTTCAGCATCCTACTGTCATTTTTCAGCTCCTTGGTTGCTGGAGGCTGTCCTGCGTGTCCTGTGGGCTACTTAGCAGCATCTTCAGCCTCTACCCACTAGATGCCAGTAGCATCTTCCTAGCTGTGTCACCAGAATGTTTGTATTTATTGACACTGTCTCTGGGGAAGTGGGAGGACTGCACAAAATCACCCCAGTTGAGAACTGCTGCTTCAAAGAGTGACTGCAACTAGAAGACCCATGCTTTGCAGACAGTTTGGTCATTGAGAACAAATCTCCCATCCGTCCTTACATTTACTGACCAGCGAAGCCGTTCATTTCATTTCATCTTGTGCTGCTGATTTAAATACTGATTTTCCCCCCCCGAGAATGATGTTAAACATCGAAGTAAAAATACCACAAGGAGAGATGAACACGGCCGCAGGGGGTGGGGGCTGCATTCGAGTACTTTTGGCATAGTTTACTTCATCCCCAGTAGGCCGGACACTTTCAGCAGGCCTTTTTAGAGAGCTTTAGTAGGAAACGCTGGATTGAAATAACAGCCCCCTCCAGAAGCCCCGAGTAGTGAGTGCTTTTGCCCTTTGGTGGTCTTGGCCTCTTCCAGGTGTTTCCGTCACAGCCCACTGTTCCCGTGGAGTCCGCGCTGAGCCGGGCGGGGGAAGCCCTGGTGGGAGTCAGACAGAAGGAGACAGCGGGCTCTGCCCCTCCTTGTTACCAGCCCACGTTCTGCTCCTGCGGGCCAGTGGGCTTGGGGGCTTTTCACAAGGGCCATAAAGACAATGAAGGGCCGCTCCTTTCTGTTCCCTGCTTTAAAAATAGCAGACAGCCCGAGGTGCCTCCTACCCAGGGCAGTCGTGTGCCCCTGAGACTCCCCCATACCATACCTCTGCTGCCTGCCAGTCCTGACCCTTCGTACCTGTGGGCCGGGGTGGGGGTGTTCACACACATGTAACGCCTCCTGGAGGTTCCAGAAGATGACAGCTTCCAGATGTACGGTCTGCCTGATGTGTTTGTTTAGGTTACGCACCACAGCTGATGCCGAGATGAATGCTGGTTGGACAGGCGATGGGAGATTTGTCTGGTTTCCACAGCGCCATGTTTATATTTCATTTGGGTCTCTCCCTCAAAGCTGACCTGCCCGTGACCCCCCCAAACCCTGTCTGCTTGGGGCGAGCTGCAGCTTTACTTCTTATGTTGGAGGATGGAGGGAACACAATTCTGCAAAGTAAGGGGCTTCTCGTGCAGCTGGTCCCACCTGGTCCGTGTCAGGTATCTGCCTCGACTGAGCTCCCGAAGAGGACGCTCATGGGCCATGTTCTGCTCAGACGATACATTCAATTTTAAAAGTTCTTTCGGTTTTTAAAACAAATACGGAATTATTTAAAAATTCTTTTTAAAGGGACCAGATTTAACTGAGGCTGTTTTGCATAAAAGTGTTTTTAGAATATTCTTGGTACGATGTTGGTACTCTTTGGAAAGACAAAAGGTTGAGCATTCCAGCTGTGTAAGACATGCCTAAAAGTCAGTGTCTGCACGAGTGTGTGACTGCAGTACAGCCATGTACTGTGCCCCCCGCTGGCTCCCTGACCTCTCCCCATTCCTCCTTTCCCCCTCCTGTCTGTCTCTTCCTTCTCCCTGTGTCTTCCTTTATCCCACCCACTCAAACTGCTTCAGTCAAGCTTGCTCCCAGCTGGGGCTCTGGGGTTACTAGTGTGGGATCTGAAATGGGCTTAAATCCAGTGAACACAAACAGGGGAATGAGAATATGTATCACTGCATACCGGCTGCAGGAGGCGCTAGAAGCCGAGCGGCCATGTACAGCCTTGGGCTTCTTATCTCAGTTAGGGTTGGTTCCAAGACTAGTCTTTGATGGGATCTTGTCAGCAGAAGGTAACACTTCTATTAACGATTCAGGACATTTTTATGGACTTGGAGGTAACCATAGAACGCATTGGCAAGTTCTTTGTGTACTAACCCACCAAAGCATAAGAAATAAGTCTTGGTCCCCTCTCCTTACTGTGGCATAGGAAATAGGGAAGAACTCTTCAGTCTTGCTACATTTTTACATTGCCAAGTGAAATATGGGCCATAACTTTTTACCACCCAGGCACCCTGCTTTCAACCTTTCCCTGCTGAGAAGCCAGTGAGCAGTTTATTTTTTTGTTTTGGTACCGGGAATCAAACTCAAGATGTTGTGCTTGCCAAGCAAGCGCTTGTGCCACTGAGCTATATCCCCAGCCCGCAGAGTTTAGATAGAGTTCGAGGAGGACAGATATCCTTATCCTAATTTTGTCTGACTTCATAGCATTAGATGTTCCAGACTCATGAGAGGTCTTGGTGGACATCCCAGAGAGCAAAGGGCTTTGCTGGTGAAGGCACTTTGCCTGCTCAGGAGGAAGCTCCTTGGAATCTGTTCTGTGGTAACATTCTTAGAATTAACAGATAAAGTCAGGGTCATCAAACTATAAATAAACACTTCTATTGCTTATTCTTTGCTTTGCTGCCAATCTCTGAATTTGAGTGCTTTATAATACCTAGATTTTTAAAAAAATTTCCCCTCCTTTATACTGCATTGTGTAATATTTTTTTTAGCAAGTATATGTGTCTTTTAACTGATTTTGACAGAAATAATTAGCTTTCCAAACAGGAGAGTGCAGTCATTGAGAACTGCTTGACCATTGGGTGGGTTTTTGGAGTCTGTGTACAGAAAGATGTACCCCTCCTTGGCCCTTCAGGAAAGACTGTACCTGTCATGTTTCATTTGAGGTTTAGAGCACGGTTGAAAAGACACTTGTCATGCATTAAGGAAACTGTATCGTTGGTGGGCAGTTAGGCTCCTTCTAATGAATGACAAGTTTGTTGTTGGAGAGATTTATAATAGGGAGGCAGGACTGTGTTTCTAATCCAGAAACCCAGGTGCAAGTTGCCCCTAATCATCCAAACTGCATGTGGGTCCCCTAAGGCCACTGGCTATGAAGGCAGGGTCAGTGAGAAGCCAGTCCTGTATCACAGCACATGCTTTATTTATTATGTTAGGATAAATGAATAGAAGCAGTAGATTTACTCAGTTTAGCAACCAAGATAGTTTGCAATTACTGATGAAACATGTACTGAAGTAAGCAGAAGGAACTGGAAATGGGCTTTGTTAAGTCAAGGTGCAGATTTTTTTTTTCCCCCTTAAATCGTTGCTTAAGGGCTTCTGGCCCCTGGCTCAGGAATCCTGCCCAAAAATACCAGATGTGTTACACAGTGGAGTACTGCAATGTAAACACTGCCCTGTGCCATGAGGCAGGGTGGTCCATCTCCTATTTAAGAACAGGAGAATGAGAGGGGAGAGGGGCAGGCCCTCAGCTTTGCAGTGAGTACAGTAGTGGTAGTTGTGTTTTTGGCTGCACAGTGAAGATCTGGAACTACAAAAGCCAGCTAAATTAACAGTCTGGAATAGCAACTCGAATTGGTGTGCCAGAGAGAGCAAGATGTGGCTTGGTTAATGTTACCTCATAGGGTCAGATACATTTAGAAATGTTGAGCTAGTAACTGCGAGTGTAGCTCAGTGGTAGAGCACTTGCCCGGCATGTGTGAGGCCCTGGACTTAAGCCTTAGCTCCACACATAGAGAAATCTTGAACAGAAGTCAGGAGTGGGTTGGAAAAAAGCTATGGTCATCCTAGCAGCATCCTCCTCCTCGTCTGTCTTAATTAAATTGAAAGGTGAGGGGAAGCCAGGCCAGAAGACCTGGCCTGCCTTCTCCCTTCACACACTCCTGCAGCATCAGGAGAAAGCCTGCTCAGTTGGTTCGCCTTCTGCCTGCACACCTGAGATTTATCACAAAGCTACTGCTCTCGTGTTCCATAGCCCTGGGCGGGGGTGCGGGGGGGGTGGTGGTGGTGCAAGGTAAGATGCAAAACAAAGTTGGCTCCTGTTTTCCGGCTTGAAGTGAGGAGTCCACTAATAGTAAATGGAGGTGAGAAAGGAGGTGGGCGCTTTAGGGCATCCTCCAGTCAGATGGGTTTTACAGAGCTACAGGCAGCTGAAACATAGAATGCCTCAGCTTTTTCTGTGCATCCCCACAGCCTGATACTGAGCAGTTCTTAGGCTGACTGAACTCGGGGTTTAAAAAAAAAAAAACTAACACGAACACATTTCATGAGTTAGGAAGACATCAGAGTTCAGTTTGAATTTAGGTAGTGGTGTAATTAGCCACATTAATGTTAGCCTGGTTTAAGAAATCCATTCTAGGAGTGATCTGAGAAAACTGCTTTAAGAAATGGTAGTAACAAAAACAGGAATTCTCAAATGAAGGAAATGTAAGGGTTTTGACCCACCGCTTTGCTTTTTTGAATTCTGCCATCTTCCCCACCCCTGCTCCCTTGGTGAGAAACCAGTAACCACAAAACAGACAAACATCACACAGTCCCTTTTTAAATAGAGGTTCTCTAAGAAAAATAAAAATTGCCTAACTGCCTACGAAACTATTTATTTCCTCATACCTGAATTTTTCCCCTGTGAGGTTCACACACCATTGCCGTGAGCAAGAAATGATAAATATTATACCATTATTTCAGTCTATATGTGGTCGGGGGGATTGCACATGTTTAATACCTTTCTTAATTGCAAACAAAGCTTGCAATTTGAAAGAATTGGGATTAGGGCTAAATATCTATTAACTGCTCTTTCCAGAGATTTGGGGAATAGGATGACCCTTTCTCTCCCCCCCTCTTTTTTAATAGGCTACAGTTTCACATGGCTCCTAAAAGAAATCTCTCTCCCTTTTTGTTTCCCACACCAATTGATTTATCATTTTGCTTGCAAGCAGATCCAGAATGTTAGGGCAAGAACACACTCACTTTTTTCTCGTAACTTTTTTGTTGCGGACCGAAACCAGTTGACTTGAATAAATTTTTTTGAGGCCTGAATGTAGCCAGCAACGTGGAAAAATCTTGCCATTCAGGGCCATCTGAATGTACATTTCAGCCACACAGTAAGCTGCATTGGTAGGCACTGGACTGCTAAATACAACCATTTTTCGCAGCAGCGAGTTAGACAGGTGATTAGCATAATTAGCACCGAGCGGCTATACATATGGTAATGCTGAGTGTGTAAATGCCAGCTGCGGTGTAAAATTTATGTCAGGGGTCGGCAGGGCTGTGCGAAAGTATTGTGTTCCAGCTGCAGGTCAGGGCCGCCGAGCTTACCTCCTTTTCTCTTGTTGGTGAATACGCCAAACAGAAGAGAAAGAGACGTAAGAGATACAGCTTTGATGGAACAGCCCAGTTCTGTGCAAGAGGGACCGTCCTGCATAAAATGCGCACACTCACTCACACACACACTCACACACACACACACACACACGCACACTCACTCATGCACACTTGCAGGAATCCCATTACTTTCTCTACAATTCTATTTACTTCCTGCAGGGTTCAGATGAGTGGGGGCCCAGAATGGGAGATTTGTGTAGGTAAATGGGCCAAGTGATGACCTTGAAGGAGGAATTGCTCCCTGAGATTTTTAAAGGGTTCAAAGCTGTTTTTGTTTTCCTCCCTATCTTCTACCCCACCCCACCCCACCACCATTCCCGCAATGAGTCTGCTACCCACATTGTTTTTCTTCACATTAAGTAGTGGTACTGGGGCCTCTGTGGCTGGGACCATGTTTGACCTTCAGAAGACAAAGATGTGTAAGCCTTGGACAGAATATAAGGTTTCATCCCTGGGACGACTCTTCCTAAACTGTTCGACTGGATTTTAAGAAAAATCTAGGTTTGGTTTTGGGTTTTGATTTTTTTTTTTTTCTCTTAGTGGGTTTTTCTCCCCTATGGGCAACTATACTTACTCTCCTTTCCATTTATAGATTAAAAGAGTCACATAGGTTTCTTATTTGAAAGGACCGTCCTGAATAGCTCACACGCTTTGCAGTGCGTGCTGGGGGAATTTATTGCTATGAAGAGTTCATACATTTTACCCTTGGAACATCCCCCCCCCAGCGTGCTTTTGCGTGGTGGTTGTAAGAAGTGTTGACAGAATATAGTTCACACCCCGCTGACCTTGCGATGAAACTTCCTCACAGCACCAGGGGGTCCTTATGTCCCGGCCCCTAATCCAGCTAATCCTGATGGCAACAAAATCATGAAAGTGGCCCTCAGTGATGCGAGTCTCCCTGCACAGATGCAGAGGGAAGGAACGGGGCGGGAGGTAAATCAGGCCAGCGTGGTGTCCTCAGAGGCCAGGGTGCCGCGTGCAAAGGTTGCCATTGCATTGCCCCCCTCCCCCTCCAAGGCCTGCTGAAGTAAGAGGCCAATGGAAAGAGGCCCCAGCCAGCTGGATAATGGCAAGAAGACTGTGCAGTGCTGAGAGGTGATGTCAGCCCCACAGAGGCTGGGAGAAGGGAACCAGGGTTAATGGTATGCAACTGCCTGAATGCTGTCATGAAGAGCCCAAGACCAAACACTTGGGTTTTATTGTCGTTACGTTGCTTTCTGTTTTTGTTTTTTAAAATGAAGACATTGGGCCTCAGTAAGAACTCAGACCCTGGTAAAAAGACGCCGCCTCGGTTCTTGGGTTCTGCTCCTTGGCCAGGCACTGGTCCTTCCTGGGTGTCCTCACTGCAGATTGGTGGGATTAGCTGGGTAGCACATGAGATTCAGGCGAGGTCAGGGTAGAACTAGAGGCAATTTACAGCTTGAAAAGCATGTGGTTAGGGGTAAAGAATGCTTTTGGCCCTGGGAGGTGCTTGTCTTTGGTGGTGCTGTGCCCAGCCCTCATCGCCACTGCCCCAAGTCACCGCTGTGACAGATGCAGTGTTGTCTTGGGAGCTGATGGCCCTGGGAGCTGCCCCAGACAAGTGCTGGGCTGACCTGATTGCCTCCGACAGGGCTGAGGGTTGGTCTCCGGAAGGCCACACAGAGGAGACAGCCTGGGGGGTGGGTAGCAGATGGCCTGGGGGGTAGGGGTGGGGACACAGGCACACGGGCACTCCTGAGATTGGCCTAGCCCCTAGTGTGGTCCACGGGTGTGTGAGCCAGGTATCAGAGGCAGATACATGGGCTGTCTGATTCTAACATTTCCCATGGCAACACCCACAGACCCACACTCACAAGAAAACAGCACAGTACGGGAAGTGGCATTTGGCTGCTTGTGAATAGAAGAGGTGGGTGGGGGAAGCCGCACAACTCACACAGCCCAGGAGTTTCCAGCCACTTGCCCAAATTACAGAATTCTCACTTCTCAGTGTAAAAAATGAGCCTGAGCTAATAATTTTGCAGTTACACCCTTTTAGAGATTTGTACATTTTCATACCCCTAATAAGCAGTGAAGAAGGAAAGACGGGGCGGGGGGGGGTTGAGCCTGTGAGATAATCCATGGGATTAATCAGATGCACATGCCAGGCTTGGGTATACACAGACCCCATTTTCCTAATTGGACTCTGAGTGGGTACTTTTTCAGGCTGAAAGGGTCATTTGTTTTGACCGATTGACTTTTTGAGGCTTGGGGGGGGATTAATATCTGGTACAGATGACTGCCTGTTCCCAGGACTCAGTACTGAGGCTGTTCATTCACTGATACTTGCACCATAGACTGAGTGAGTGCCATCCCCTGGTGGCCTCTGTGCCAGAGGCACACGGACAGGAGAGATTGCCCCTTCAATCATTTTTGTGTGGTTGATAGTAGGTTTTTGCCTGACAAGTTTTGTGTAGATGCCACAGGCATTACATTCTGTGGAAAAGCCTGTGCTAAGAATTGATATCACAGTGGGTTGGAGTAGTGCTGGTCCAGAGGTAGGGCACCCTTGGTTGAATGGTTTCCCATTAGGACTGGAGTTTTCTTTTTGTCTTTGCAAAACCATGCTTAGTTTGATTTGGGGAGATGGTGAGCTGGAGCCTGAGCAAGAAATTATTTGCATAACAAAAAAACTTTTTATTTGACAAAAGTTACTTGTAGGAGTGGTGCTGTTTTTACCCTTTTTTTTTTTTTCCCCAAAGATTTGTATAAGCCTTAGATTTCTGGAGAACAAAATGCAGAATTTGTAGGTAAAGACTTAGACTGCTTGTGTTTCCCTGGTGCCCTCATCTCCTGGCCATCTTCAGCACATGCTCCTTGGGGGACCAGAAGAACAACAGGGCAGCCCTGCTGAAAAAGAAGTTAAATGTTCTCAGAGACAGAGGGAAATCTCAGAGACAGTGTCACTGTCCTTTAAATCAGAGTCCTGGACCTGTTTTCTTAATGCATTCTGCACATTCTAGCTGTGAGCTCAGTGTAGTCTGTGTGTGGAGTCTGGCACTCCCCAGACCTCAATTCTCAGATGATTAAAGGTCATTTCTGCCTCTTATTAGCAGAGTGACTTTGGGTAAGTCACTGAACAATTCTTTTCTGAAGTTAGTCTACACCGCAAGCAGGTGTGTGTTCTGTAGCCGGTGAGTTATGGACACAGGCTGGGCACAGAGGTAAAGGCTCCTGGAAGTTTTCCATACAGTGTCATTTCATCCTCACACCATCCCACCGGGTTATTTCGTTGCCTTTTTGTTCCCATTTTACTGAGACAGTGAGGTGTGATGGTGTCAGGGATATGTCCCAGATGTCCCTGCCTCAGTGGGGATGTCTTGAAACCCCATTGTCGAAGACAGCTGGCCCGAGCTGCGTGGAGGAGCAGCAACAATCAGAATATTCCTGAGGAAATAAATTGAGTTCAAGGGCTCTGCAGATGGAAAATATCACTGAAGTGTGAAAGGTGACCTTGTGTCTCAGGATCTTGAGGTTTCTTCAGAGATGTCAGTTGTTTTATCGTTAAGTTGTTGTATTTGCAGGATAAGGAAGGAGACTAAAGAGAATTGAAGGATGTAACGGAGATACTTTGCAATCTTCCTGCCTCAGCCTCCCAGAGTGCTCAGATTACAGGCCTGTGCCAGTTATGAACAGCCCTGGGCTGTCATTTTGCTGTGATTTAGGATAAGCTTTTCGCTGGGGTAGCTAGCAAAAGGCAGGTGAGTCTATGAATTTGCTCTGCCCAGAGGGGTTTCTGTTTCCTGTGGCTTGTTCCCACACACCTTGGATGAGTACAGTGTAACAGCATATGGATGCTGTGCAGTTTCTGTGACCCAGCTATACTGAGGAGGAGCTAAGTCTACACTGCAAGCAGCAAAGGATGACGTATTACAGGCTTATCAGACTTCAGCCCCTGCCTGCCCCTGTCTCTCCCTGTAGTAAGGCAAACCTTAGGGCTTTGATTTGCTGATTTCTCTACTGGAAGAATATTCTTGCCCCAGCTCTCCAGTCACCTTAAACAATGGTTCCCTTTGGGTCATCCCAGCCACCCTATTTGAAGTAGTCTGGCCTCTTCTTTTCCACCATCCAAGATGGCATCACCACCTTCCCTTTACGGCACTTGTCACTCCGAAAGATTAGCTTCATGGTTTGCTGTAACATTGCCTGTGCGTGTCACTGGTTCTTGTCCACCAGTGTGGCTCCCCCTATGGCATATCCACAAAGACTTGCTAGATGAATGAATGAATGGTCTGAACAACTACTGATCAAATAAAATGATTGGTACCTAAACTTCATGGTAGTTAATGACTTGCTTAGTAACACCATCCGTACAGGGTTAAACATAAAATGGGAAGCTAGGGAGGGTAATAAAAATAATAATACGTGAAAATAAATTTAACAGCAGCCCTTAAGTAGGGTATAGCATACAGATTGTTGAGAAAATAATTAAAATTATCCAGCAACTCTAGTAGTTCGGTCAGTTTATAGATAATCTTATCTTGGTAGGAACTGACAGACCCTGGTAAGGCATTTGTGTTTTTCATCAGAGCAAAGAGATGGAAAAGCACAAAGGTTTTCAGTTTCCACAGACATGGCAAATACGCACATTTATTAAAATGGGTGTTTATTTTAATGTATATCATAAAAACATGATGGAACATATTGAGACACTTGGAAATAGCATCCCTTCCGGAAACTCTTAGGATGAAACAGTTGGTCCATGGTGAGAAGTCAGGTGCTGTGTTAAAAGTCTGAGGGGGCAGGGAATTAGAAATGATTTCTGGTTTGGGGCATTAGGTGTGATAGCGCAAGGAAAAGAAGGATGGGATTGAGCGAAATTTGGGATGAGTTCCTCGAGGTGCAGCTCTAGCTTTTCAGAAGTGAGCAGTAGACTACCAGTAGGCTTTTTTAGCTTCTAAGGCTAGTTCACCCTGTATACAGGATGTGAATTGAGTCAAACAGGAGTTAATTGCTTCGAAAAGGTTCAGAGTCAGCTTTGGGTTAGGGTCAGGGTGAGCAAAACTGCCCTCAAGCAGCTTCAGTAGGCCTTTGGGAAGAATTGCCAGCTGTACTGTGTAAATGTCTCCTCTTGCAAATTGTTTCCCTGAGATTGTTTGTGGGGCAGGGGATGGAGCCCAGACCCTTGGTGCTGCTTGGGGAGCGCTCTACACAGTGAACCACCCACCCCATTCTCCTTGAGGTTTTTCTTATTACTTTGTGTTCTCCCTAGTGGCCTTGGCCTCTTCAGAACCTTCATAGAGGGCCTTGCCAGCCTGTGACTCTACTAGCTTTCCTAGTGAGAACATTAAATGCTTTTTTGCCTGCCCTCTTGTTTATAAAATATGCCAAGCGAATTAAACACCCTGCTGTTCCCAGTACTTATTTACTTGCTTAAACAAAATGTTTATGTCCTTGAATACTAAACTTGAAGAAGGATTCGCTCTCGTAGGAAAACTAGGATCACTGAGTTCTTAGCTAGAGTTACGGAGGCCTGCTTTTCAGAACTGCCTAGGCTGCTTCTGCCCTGGGGCACGTGTGCCTGGGGAGGCAGCTGTGGGGTCCTCTTTCTCCATCCGTCTTCCCCAGATGCTGCCCACCACAGGGCTCGCGTTGGTCCAGCACGGTAACAGGAGATAAGCCTAGGTCTGAGACTAAAAAGGAGGAGGAGAGACAGTTTGCAGGAAGTGTCAGTGGTGCTGTGCCTTTTGCAAGGGCTGGGCTGGTTCTGGGTGAGCAGCCCAGTCTCCTACAATATCAGTTGGGATGTTTCTGAAGCACAGGTGATTGAGAAGCTTCACCTATGTTTTCTAGACGCAACCAGGTAAGTCTTAGAAGCAGGCTCCAGGACCTGCCCATGGTGGCCCTGGCTGATGGATTCTGTTTCTCTTCTGTGGAGGCTCTGACTTGAATCACACGGATCTTCTGGGAAGTTGTGTGCTGAACACACACTCACTGCCTTTCCTTGTTTCTTTTTTCACGGAGGAGAAACATTTCCTTGTTACCTTTGCCAGATTACTTAGGAGAAGAGTGTAAATTGAAACCATTTATCTTGAAATGTACTGCAGGGGCACATTGTTTATACAAGTGAAAGAAATTGTAACACGATTATTTGGTCTGGTCTGTAAGGAAAAGGTGTCTCAAGTTTTCCTGCTGCTGTGGCAAGGTCTGTTAGTTAGAACCTGCGCACAGCACACCCCCAGGAGGTGTGCCTAGGTGACAGCTGGGACAGCTGGCAGCCACAGTAAGTAATTGAACATATTTATCATTCATAAAGTTTTCGTTCATGATACAATGCATGCTACTGCTCAAAGATGAGTCTGTTGCATAACCCGAGAACCTAGGTTGCTTAGTGAGGTAAAGGGACAGCGCAAATGGATGGTCATTTTTGGCGTTCTAATTGAAACTTGCCCATGTTTGTCAGTTGGTGGCCGAGTAAGTCGTGAATTAAATTATACTCGCCAGAAGATTGGAGAGGAGGCTATGTTTAATCCTCAACTCATGATACAGACCCCGAAAGAAGAAGGTGCTAATGTACTGACCGCAGAAGCGCTCCTGCAACACCTGGACTCGGCACTTCAGGCCAGCAGAGTCCACGTATATATGTACAACAGGTAAGGGGGCAGGAGTGGCTGCTGATAAGGCGGCGCTGGTGCACCTGGAGTGTCGCTCTAAGTAGCTTCCGCGTAAGACTTAGCGCGTAGATACAGTGCTGGAGATTGAACCCGGGACCTCAGGCGTGCTATGCAAGTGCTCAACCGCTGGGGCACTTTTCTCTTTCTTTTCCTTTATGGGCCCCTCTTGATTTGTTTTTGAGCTTTGATAGCAAAGCAAATACATTTACAAGTTGATCATGTCTTACCCAAAATGACTGGGACCAGCAAGTATTGCAGATTTTTTTCTTTTTTTTTTTTTTTTCTTTTGCATTTTTGGATGATTTAGACATATTTATTTTGAGGCGAGGACTCATCTGAACACGAAATTTATTTATGCTTCAGATACACCTTAGGTGCAAAGCCTGAGGGCAGTTTTATATACTACTTGTGGTAATTTTGTGAATGAAACAAAAGCAGATTTTCCATTTGAGTCACCAGCAGGGTAAATGAAAGAGTTTAGAATTTGGGAGCATGTCACATTATCAGATTAATGTTGCTAGGTCTGTACAGCATATTTTCAATAAATACTTTGGTGTTGTCTCCAAGTAAGTCTAGGTCGATCCACTTGGCTGTCTGTGTACCGAAACTGTTTCATTGCTCAAGTCTTTCAGTTCTCCCAAACCTAATATTTTGTGAGCATAGCTAATTATCTTTATTGCCCCAACTATTGGAGAAGTTACATTTTGAATTGCCTTTAGTCGATTTACAAACAATGCCCAAAAAAGTAATCAAACAAGAAAAGAAAGACAAAAGGACTCTATTTAGTGTATCCATAGTTGGTGCCTGTTTGTCATAAAGCAGATAGGGAGGGGGTTAGCCTCTGTGGGATTTCTTGTAGACAGAATAAGGTGGATTCACACACAGCATTTTTTAAAAACTCACTTTAGTATCATAGCTCATGTAATAATGCTGTGGCTAGGGTGAAAGATTGGAATGAGTTCTGATGTCTAGCTCATTGTCTACAAGTGGGTGTTCAGAGTGGTTGATTGACTACGAGATTGCCACCACTAAACCTCATTTCCAGGGGATGACTTGAGTTGACGTCACCTAATACCATCCTATTCCATCCTCTCCCTGAAACCTTCCCAGCACCTCTGAACTCAGGGATTGACGATGCTTTTTTTTAACAGTGAAGGTGAAGAATTCAGAGCACGGACATATTCAATGGCTAGGGGAAACCAGAGAAAGAAAATTAAGATGTTTACGTTCCCCACTCTTGTACTCCCTGTGGGATTTACCTAGATGGGCTGAGGAGATAGGGAACACATTCTAGGTTGAGAGGGGACTTCGGGGAACACCACAACCCAGGACAGGGTACCTGTAAGCTAGGTTTTTGATTGCATGCATTCTTCTGGCGGTGCCCAAAACAAGCTCGGACACATGTACAAATGTAAGGGGCAGTTGGAGCACATGGATCAGGCTCTCCCAGGATACAAAGAGAGTCAACTAACAAGGGAAGTTTTTCTTTGTCAGAGGAGTCCCCAGGGGTGCCTAGAAGTGGGGGTCCAGCTCCATGGTAAGCATACACAGCATGCTCTTAGTCTAGTGCCCCCTAGGGATGTGGGGCTTGTCACACACCTCAAGACAAGAGTTGAAGCTCTCCCTCTTTTTTTCATTTTTTTGAGACAGACAGGATCTCTGTGTGTAGTTCAGGCCGGCCTTCAACTCAGTACATACCCAAGGCTGGCTTCAAACTCCTACCTCAGCCTCCCAAGTGCAGGGATTACAGGTGTGCATCACCATGCCTAGTCTCAGGACCTTTTCTTCTGGCACTAAGCTGATGAATGCACAGCAGTGTCCTTTAAAAGGTGTAAATAAGATTTGAGCAAGCAGTATTGAGGACCTACGAGTGTTGGGTATTCCATGTTAATGCCGTATAAAATTAAAATGTTACACACATAGTTGGGTGGGCAGGTAGAGGGACAGAAGGAAGGGATGGATGGATGGATCGATGCATGGTTGGATCGATAAATTGATTGATGGATAACATCAGCCCTGCTCTTGGGGAGGAAAGAAATCAACACAGATGCCAGGCACAGACACTGCTCTCTAGAGAAAGGGTTCACTGGTCAAAAATAGTGTATGGGGGAGGGGCAGGTGACATCTTGAAAGAGCACTGAGACAGATGGGAAAGTTCTGCAGGGAGGCTCAGGAAAGACACTGAAGTGTAGAAACCTCCCTTGGGTGAAGACAGCCCTACTTCAGGGTCCAAGTAAGAGAGGGCAGTTTGGAAGGAATTTTTTTATTTTTCTTTGGGATTTCCCATCTCTACTCCTTACAAATTTACTCTTTTTTTCAAGTTAAGGTTGTCTCTGACACATTCAGAAAAAGCATGGGTTTAAATAAATAACTCCTCTAAAGATAATAAAACTTTGAATTGATTCTTGATCATACATTTGTTTTCTTTTCTGTAAGATAAGAATAGGAGAGACTATTAAACTAGGAGTTCAGTCTGGCAAATGTTGTTTATAACATTTGTGTTTAAGAGCAGGAAAAGTTTTTTTTGCATTTTGGTTTTTGTTTTCCAAACGCTAAGGACATTAGCACCAATAAAAAGGCCAGGGATTTCCCCACTGGAATATACATCAATATGTTATAAGCTTCACTAATTCACTTGCCACTTGAATTTGTGATGATTCTGCTGGGCTGCCTGAAGTTTAATGTATGTAGAAAGCAGATTAATGGTGTAAACAAGATTATTGGGAGAACACTTAAGAAAACAAGACTTTTCAAGTACTTTGGTAGCATTAATTTACATAAACACCCCACATGTTAATTACATGTGAGTATTATCTATTCATTAAAGCGAGCTTGCTGGGTCTCCACTTGGCAAAAGCTCTGCTCGTTTTGACAGATGCTTAAAAGTGATCGAAATTGCAATTCTTTTTATATGTTCTATCATTCTCATTTAGCAGTAATTTCCTTTATTACAATGAGAAATCTTTGTTTCTGCTTTTTATTCCAATAGGCAATGGAAATTGGAACATTTGTGTTATAAATCAGGAGAACTTATCACAGAAACAGGTTATATGGATCAGGTATATTTTCTTGTTTATAAAAAATACCTCAAAAATTCTCATATGTATCCCACTGATAATTGTCCACTTAATGCATGGTCTCTTTTCCCTTTTTTTCAATTTGACAGATAATAGAATATCTTTACCCTTGTTTAATTATTACCCCGTTGGACTGCTTCTGGGAAGGGGCAAAATTACAGTCTGGGACAGCATACCTCCTGTAAGTGTTCTGCGTCTCTTGATGTCTGCTAAACTTGAGGACTCAGCGTTTCTGATGTTGCTTAGCATTGTTTATTCTATTTCAATTTAGAACAAAAAGTTAAAAACATTGAAATTCCATGTGCATTTTGGGGGAAAGATTAGTTAGTTGTTGGAGGAGAGGGGTTCAGAATGTTTTTCCTCTTTTCAAAAAAAAGTTCTGTAGGCATCATTAAATTTCATTCACTTTTACCAGCCTATTTATATGCAAATAAAATGCAAATTATTGCAGAGTATGTGATTTTTTTTTTTTTAAACTCTTTATAAAATGTTCATAGTTTTGCACACCAGGGACTTAAACCTTTAACTCATGTTTTTAAGAAGAGAATGTATTTGTAGCTATATACAGAAATAAATACTTCTGGGTTAAAGTTTAACATCATCCTGTGAAATAAAATATTAACCTTATTTGGATCACATTAATGACCTTTAAGGGGGAAATGCGCTATATTGCAGGCCATAGTCTCTGATGCTCCCCAATCTAGCAGTTGGATATTACATATACATCATCATTTCAAGAATGATTGTTAATCAGTAGAGACATTTTCAGTTAATTATGCAAGAGTTAGTGCTTGGGTTATTGTTTCTGTCCTGGCTTGCAAATATCTGCAAAAGCAATTTGCAGTGGCCATCCCCTGACCTTCAGTGTACAGTTTTAGATGGGAAATAAGAGGTTTTGTGTTTTCTGGTTGGGAGAGTCTGAATAATGACTTCAGCCTGGTTAAGCAGCTACAGTGTGGCTTGAACCACATAACAGGCAGCCAAAAGCCTTTCTGGTCTGTCAACAGCACAGATTCAAAAGTGAGTATGGGGGGAGTGGTGGAGATGGCGGGGGCCACGGGGGCTTCACCACCAGACTGCCAGGCGGTCACAGAGCTCTGGCAAGTATGGAATCGTTAAAGGCAACAGAGATCAAATATTTTGATTGATGACATTTTAAAAGCATTTATTAGGCTTGCAAGTGCTAATTTGATATTGCGATCTCCCCCACTTTTTTGTGTTTTTTGGTTTTTTTTTTTACTTTGGATCTGAGTTTTCTGCTTAGAAATGCCCATCGGTTAATTTTTTAAGATTAGATACACTGTAGTGGCTGTTGAGGTTCTTTTATGCTTTCTTTAATTTAGAAGCCTTGAGCTTTCCATTTTCAGTCGTGAGTCCTTCTCCAGATTAAGTTTGCACACTGATACACGGGGAAGGACCATGTATGTGTTTATGCTGGAGTCCCAGAATCGTAGCATTACCCGAGAAAGGTCTCTTGCACTGTGGACAAAACGTACGCAGAGGGTGAATTTGAAAGCTGCTTTTCATAGCCTCACCTCCTGATTTCTTTCGCAGAGGGAAACCTCCTTTGCGGTGGACAAACTTTGACCCTTTGGAATTCCTAGAAGAGTTAAAGAAAATAAACTATCAAGTGGACAGCTGGGAGGAAATGCTGAAGAAGGCCGAAGTTGGTCATGGATACATGGACCGTCCCTGCCTCAATCCAGCCGACCCAGACTGCCCCGCCACCGCCCCCAACAAAAATTCAACCAGAGTGAGTGCAGCCATGTGGCATTCCCAGCGGGCAAAGAGAAAAGCTTTGGTGTTCCCATTTAGTGTTTTTTTTATTATTTTCACTTTTAAGATTTCATTCTCTATAACCTTCCCCGCTTTAGTGTGTAGAGAGCATCTGTTTACAGAGCTAAATTTTGCTGTAAGATTTGTCATACACTTCTCATTAGTCTTGTTATTAATGTTCTCTCTGAAACAAACAAGCCCTTAATGCACTGGATTTTAACAAGGCATGTGACCTGCCTACTAATTCCCGTAATGATGTGTCTGTCTTTTTATTTTAGCCTCTTGATATGGCCCTTGTTTTGAATGGTGGATGTCATGGTTTGTCCAGAAAGTATATGCACTGGCAGGAAGAACTGATTGTGGGTGGCACAGTCAAGAACAGCACTGGGAAACTTGTCAGGTAACCCAGCACATGGCAAAGCCAAGCCATTGGTGCTTCCTCCTTTCCTTAAAAACCACTTCTGCTCTGTCTCATCTGCAAGTACATTCATACCTCAGTGCTATGCTAGTTAGTTGTCTAGGAAATACATGATTTCCTAATCATATATTAGGAAATATTAGCAGACCAGATCAGCTTGAAAAGCCACCGTGTAGGGTGTTTGTCTAGAATGGATATGTAGCTTTTATGGAAACTGGTTGTTATCCTTCCCTATCGTGTGAAAAACGGGGGAAATACTCTATAATGTAAGCAAAAGACCCCAGCCACAATGCATAGAGCTAAATGGTGTGGGTTGAGTGCTGTCATGTACTGTTAAAGGAAAAGACCAAGAATCAAAGGCGAAACAAGAATTACCCTTTGTGTGTGCGCAGGGTCTGGCCAGTCAAGTGTCAGGTGTTGGGTCTGCGATCTCTCCCTTGGGAAAGCTGCAGTCTGCACACCACGTAGGCCTCACTGAGCCTGCTGTATCTGGTCAAGCTATCTACTCCTCTCCCCTTCCTGTTCCAAGGAATGGAAACTGAGAAAGGAAATTGCTTATTAATTTAATTTTGGGGTCTATCTGTAAAGGGTTTGTAAGGTTACACTTTTAATATGGTATATCAATCTATTAAAAAAAAAATAACCCTCTCGGTCCTGTCTGAAAGGAAACACATGCTCACGGGGAGGAAGGGAACTGTGCAAGTGAGTTGGGGGGTGCGTTTGGGATTTTACACCAAGGACGCTGCTTCGTGGGAATGTTGATGTGCCTTCCGGGCTCCTTTACCCCACTCCAGCGCCCGTGCCCTGCAGACCATGTTCCAGTTAATGACACCCAAGCAGATGTACGAGCACTTCAAGGGGTACGAGTACGTCTCGCACATGAACTGGAATGAAGACAAGGCGGCGGCCATCCTGGAGGCGTGGCAGAGGACATACGCGGAGGTAGCCACCCGTGCAGCCGGGTCTCTGCCCCCGCCGGGACCCGGCTCTTCCGCTCCTCCTCTGGGTGTATCGTCACACACTGTAATTCCTAGGAATTTTGATGGGATGCTAACTTGGTTTTGCCTTGCTGTTGAAAATCTTAGGATAACGTCTAAGGGGTGGTTAGTCAGGTTCAGATGCCTTGAAATGTGTTTGGTAGCCAGGTTTGCACTCAAAAGTTCAGGCATTAGACTGGTCTATTAAAAAAAAAAAAAACACTTGGTGAGCAAGGAAAGGTATCTGGAAACCATTAGCAAGGTCTAGAATCTGTTCACAGCTGCAGGCCCCTTGGTCAGGTCATGTGACAGGGGCTGGCCTTTGTTTCCCAAGCAGTGACCTCTATGGAGCTGCATGTGACCTTTTCAGAATGGCCAGCAAATGAAGGAGGGGGGTTAGGATGAGTTGTTTTGGATTAAGGAGGGACTAATGGGACTGCGGATCAGTTGGCGAGTTAAGGAGAAGAGAGTAAGCGTCTTAGACTTGAGTAAAATAAAGCACTTGAATTCCATTTCTGCAGGCTAACTCTCTAAGCAGCAGCCATTCTCCCTGACCAGCGATTGTCCCCGAGCTCCAGAGCCAGGGTCCGTTAATGTCAGTCCACGATCAGCCCCCAGTCCGAGCCCCTGTCCACCTGAATCAGGAAGAGCCTTTGTTACTGTATCAGAAAAGAAAATGGTGGCAGTGGGGAGCTGTCTCCCCCAGTGTCTGTGCTGTTGAAGCTGGTGGAAGCTTTAATTCCACTTGGGAGCTCAGCCCTGTGTTACATGCTATAACTGCAGGTGGTTCATCAGAGCGTTGCCCAGAACTCCACTCAAAAGGTGCTTTCCTTCACTACCACAACCCTGGATGACATCCTGAAATCCTTCTCCGATGTCAGCGTCATCCGCGTGGCCAGTGGCTACTTACTGATGGTAACGATGGATTGATTCTGGGCTCCTGGGATTTTTGGTTGGTCTGAGTGGGGTTTAGTTTTTACCTTTCAGTGACACTGCTGCTCTTAACTCCAGTGTGCATCCAGGACAGAGAAAGCTTGGCCTCTCTTAACAGTTTTTCAGAAAGTAGTTTGCTAAAGCACTTTTTTCCATCGCAGTTTCCCCATCTTGAATTCATCATTTTGTGTGATGGCTGTAATGCGCAAAGTTTTGTTGCTGAGGGATTGAATAAGTTTTACTGCCTTTAGATTTGGGATGATGGGTGGGAGAAACATTAGAATCATGACACATTGTAATGTTGGGCGTTTGTTTTGTGTTCCCCCCCATGTTCTGCTTGCAGCTTGCCTATGCCTGTTTAACCATGCTGCGCTGGGACTGCTCCAAGTCCCAGGGTGCCGTGGGGCTGGCTGGCGTCCTGTTGGTTGCACTGTCAGTGGCTGCAGGACTGGGCCTGTGCTCCTTGATCGGGATTTCCTTTAATGCTGCGACAACTCAGGTACTAACAGAGCCATTCAGCTGCTGTCCCTTGATAAACAGCGTTATCTAGTTTGGTCCCTCTGTCTCCTGTGCGTCAAGCACCCTGAAGAATCTCCAGGCTTTTCCATGAGGCCACAATAGGGAGGGGGCTGTCCTGGTTTACCACTTGTGGTGCTGGACAGAAAGTCTCTTGGGTTCGCAGCTTGGTAGAGAGGCTTGTCTTAGAGCAATTTATGTCATACAGCGAAGACCCTGATTCTCAAACTCTGCTGGGAATTAGAATCACCTGGAGAGGTCTCGACGTGTAGTCCAGGCTAGCCCTGAACTCATGGCAGTCCTCCTGCCTCTGCCTCCCAAGTGCCAGAATTACAAATGTGCACCACATGCCCGGTGATGATTGTTACTGATCAGTTTCTGTTTCTGCAGGTTTGGGGTGAGAGCCACGAGTTTATATTTCTAATTAGTTTTCAGTGATGCGATTCCCAGGTTACTCCAAGAACTCTTTCTTTCAATTAGTTACATTCCTTCTCATTTATTAATTTTAAAAAATTAATTTGCATGAACCTTAGAAATAAAAAAGAAAAAGAAGCGTGTAGCCAGGCACCATGGCACATGCCAATACTCCTAGTACTTCGGAGGCTGAGGTTGAGGCAGGAGGATCACTGTGAGTTTGAGGCCACCTTGGGTTACATAGTGTGAAGCCAGTCTAGACTACAGAGCAAGACCCTGTCTCAAAAGAAGTAGAGGCATGTAGCAGGATGTGGTAGTGCACAACTAACCCAGCACTTCGGGAGGCTGAGGCAGTAGGATTGTGAGTTAAAGCTCAGCTTGGGCAACTAAGTAAGGCCCTGCCTTAAAAGAAAAAGGCTAGGGATCTAGCTCAGCCTGAAGGGCCTGGGTTCAATCCTCTGTATCACCAGAAGAGAGGAAAGCAAGGGGAGATCTTACGGGGAGTTGTCAGCCCAAGTTGCTAGACTTTGAGGATAGAAACTGTCAGATAAAGTAAACTCTTTACTGAGAGTTAATAAATGTCACCTCCCCCGTGGGTAATTGTTACAAGCACTGAGGACAATCTTTGAAGTCCTTTTAGAATTACCCACATTGCCACTTGCACACCTAATGCTGCGTGTTCCCTTTTGCCCGCAGGTTTTGCCGTTTCTTGCTCTTGGTGTCGGCGTGGATGATGTTTTTCTCCTGGCACATGCATTTAGTGAAACAGGGCAGAATAAAAGGATCCCTTTTGAGGTAACAGCAAAACAAACAAACTTTGAGGACACCCAAAGTTCCCTCTGTTCCTGAATATTTGCCCGTGAATTTTTCTCGGTCTGACCCAGTAAATATTTCAGTCCCAAGTCAGATGACATGTTACTGGCTCTGAATAAATAAAACAAGCTGGAAGAATCTCAGGACACGGATTAGAATTCCCACAAGCTCCATCTGGGGTGCCTTTAGAAATATGGCTGTTTATTTTAGTGTGACAACTCACACTAACTGCCATCCCTTTCCAAAGCCCAGATTTGCTGCTCACTTTGCCTCTTCTCCAATTTTATTTAAGTCCTGTTTAAAATTGACTTCGGTTGTCCTCTTGTAACTTTTCTGTTGTGGAACGTACCTGTGAAGGACCCGGGGATACACAGGGAGTGATGGTATTAGCGGAAGGCAGAGAGAGGCCTTTCTGGTCCCCTGGTGCCAGCATAACAGGCAGCTGTGACATTTGGCTGTTGGCTCAGCTTTGTGGTTTCTCATCCTCAGGACAGGACTGGGGAGTGCCTCAAACGCACAGGAGCCAGCGTGGCGCTCACCTCCATCAGCAACGTCACCGCCTTCTTCATGGCCGCGCTGATCCCCATTCCCGCACTGCGGGCCTTCTCCCTGCAGGTGAGTCTCCAACCGGGCCCGGACCTTCAGCCCTCAGCCAGCCTGCTTTTTCTTTGAAGTAGCATGTGGGGTTCTGTTCACTGCCGTCAGCACTGCTACAGGCTGTCACCCCAACAGTCCCTCCAGAAAGACCACCTGGGGTCCTCGCCTTCCTGGCTTCTGGTTCTTCTCTCCTCCTCCTGCCCCTCTTCATCCCAGTCATGCGCCCCCTTTCTTTTGCCTTCCTACGGCAGCTTCAGCCCCAAGCCAAGGCAGTCGCAGGGCAGATTCTGTTGTATAGAGATAAGGTTTGTAGCTCAGCCTAGATGGAGACTAAAAATTGAATGGCAGATAGCGCAGGAAGATGCATTTCTTTAGTTGCCCTCTGCTTTCTCTCCTGTCCCATCTCCTGTTCCCTTGTGGCTCTTGACTTTTCTCTCAGGCCACCCAAGCAGGTCAGAAGACCCCTCACTCTTCACGCAGGGCGTATCACCTCCCTCATGATTGTGCCTGGCCCTTCTGCGCCTTTGACACCTGAGGGCAGTGAGGTGTTTTCCCAAACAGCCAACTCATGAGCCGGGGCAGGTGCTTCCCCAGAATGGTGTTGCGACCAGCCTGGGCCACACTTGACGTAACCTACCAACGTTGGCCGCCAGCTGTCTGTGACCTGGGCTCTCTACATCTGAAAGGGTCTAGTGTTACATCTCAAGATGTTACTGAAATTTGGTAAATCGATTTCAAATTTTGTAGTTCTCTCTGTTTTGAAAGGAAGATAACAAGAAAATTGCTTTTTTCCCTTTTTCTAACATTACGTGTGACTGGGGAGATGCCAGGTTCCTTTTGGTATCACTTGTTAAACCTTCATGACACCTCATGTCACCCAGAGTCCCAAGATGGGTCACCAGGAAGAGAAGTTGAGGGTTCAGAAATTCAGTTTTGGCTTCTGTGTCTGTCAACATGTTTGCTTTTTAACTTCGCCTTTCACTTTGGTCACGTAGGAACTAAACGTGCATTTTGCACTTTTAATTGAATAGTGAAATTCGTGGGCATCCTTTTATCTTATTACTGAGCAATAGGGCATTTTCTCATATCCTGTCTTCCACTACTCGCTAAGGGAGCTTCATATCCCATATACAGAAGGATCAATGCAGGGTCTGCACACCTGAGTAGCTAGTGATCCACCTGTGTTTGAGACACAAGGCTTGCTTAACATGTAGTGGAAGACGTAATAAGCGAAAAGATTTTTGTGCCAGTTGTCATAGCTACCAGGCCCCAAAGAACGTTACCAAAGGTATTTCTAGTTTTTTTGAGACACGGTTTTGCTAGGTATCATAGTCTGGCTCACACTTGTAACCATCCTCCTGCCTCAGCCTCCCAAGTGCTGGAATTACAGGTGTTTGCCGCCACAGCCAGCTTATTTTCATTTCAAATGTATGTATAGAACTAGTGAATGAATAAATAAATAAAATATAAACTTGGGACCCAAACACAAGGACCATAAAAATACCCAACTGCTTGGTAGTAGAAAAGATGAGTAAAAGATGGCCGTGAAGTTCGTGGCATGGCTGACGTTTCAGAAACCCTTTTGCACAAGCACACACTGGCCCTGGGTTCCGTTCCCATTTCACGTGTAACAGACTTTGTAATGAGAAATTGTTCTGGGGTCTTTGAACAGTGGGACCCTCTCTCCTTGTCCTCTCCTTTTCCCTTTCTTTCTGCTTCCTTTTTTCCCTTCCTGCCTTTCATCTGCCCTGGTCTTTATCTGCTCACACTGCATTTCTTCTTTTGTCTCGATCTCCCCTGTCTTCTCTCAGTACAATATGATGCTTCATCCAGGAAAGCTCCTTTTATGATATCCCATGGTGGTGTGGTGGTCTGAAAAACTGCATGAGTTTTACTTACGCTAAGTTCTCCCAAGGTAAGCACCTTACAGAGACAAATGAGTACTGTTAGTTTTGTACTTCTGGTCACTGTATCAGCATTAGAAAATTGCAACTTATAGCACCCAAGAATCTTTATTATTAAAGAATGGCTTCCCGTGACACTCGGGCTCACTCACTCTTAAAAATAAAACAAGAGAAAGAAAAAAAAAATACAAGACGAAAGGAAAAGAGAGGGACAGGGTACCGTATTTTTGCAGTGGCATCAGAAATTTTATCCGAATTCCCTTTCAAATGTATTAACATTCAAAATTGATCATTAGGTGGCTCCTGCCTCAGTGACCTGTGTCAGGTTGTGATTCTAGATACTCATTTATGTTTATATTTGTGGGATCCTTCAGGTAAAGCACCAAAGGGAGAGACCCAGACTGGTTATGTTCCATCATAAACCCATGTGACTTTCAGGTTTTTCCTGTAAAAGGAATTTAAGTGTTGAGCATATGGCTTGGGGGTAGAGCATGTACGTAGCATGTGTGAGGCCCCAGGTTTGATCGCCAGCATCACCAAAAGAAGGCAGTAAAGCTGTCTTACGCCTGCCCCGCCTTCATCCGTCTATCCGCGTGCCACCTCTGTACCAGCAAGCTTTGGCACCGTCAGTTGTGCTTCAGCGAGATGCTGAGAGCATCCTGTGGCAGGGTGGTGTTGTTAACCGGGAGATCTTGCTAACCCAGTGGTGTTGTGTATTCTGTGAACACTCCTACAACAGGAACCCCGGTCAATCAGTGGTGAAAGGGCTTGGAGACCTGGCTCCCCTTGCGTGTATTCTAGCAAAGCCATGGCAGATCTTTTAGGACAGGGACATTTTCTTTCAGCACTTTCACTAGAATTCACTCACAATGCAAGTACATTCACATTATCTTTTCTGTTTTATTTAAATTCCATTTCACCTCTACAATGACCCCGCCCTGTTATGGAGAGTTCCCACTATTTTAACTATTTTTGCATACATTGGGAACGTTTCAGAAACGTTCCTCCCTTTAAATGTCTTTAGGAAAGTGACCTGGGTTGCTGCTGCATTGGAGGTCTTTTCTTAGCCCTCTGTTTCCATCTCAGAACAGAACAAGATGCCTGTAAGGGTTGTCTGGTGGTAAGGCCTGGTGTCAGAGTCCAGGCACCGTACATAGCCACAGTGTTGAGCCATGGTCAGCACTCAGGCTATGCAGATACGCCTGTGTGCCTTCACATTTCAGAGTCTCCTGGATTCACATGGACATCTGCTCAGAGTGAGATACCCAGAATTTATTCTCCCAATCCTACTTTTGAATTTTAAGCGTGGCTGTTTTCAAAAGCCAAATGTGCCCAGCCTCCAGATGACAGTTTTCATGAATAATCATCCCAAGTGTCAACCTGTTCTTCCCAGGCATCGTCCGAATGCATCCTCAGGAAGTGAGATCTCACCAGAACTCCTCCATCTCACTTGGGCTGGGACTTTGAATTTGGTTTAGTGGATAGCTGCAGGCAGGCCATGCTAAGCTCTGAGCGCCCTCTTAGTGTCTGTCCAAGCAGTGAGAATGCGGCCATGGTGATTGAATCGTGCTTTAGCTGCCTGTCTCCGTCAGTGCTCCTTGCAGGACAGTGATTCAAGCCAGGTGTCCCTCTGCTCGACAGCCTGTCTGATTTCCTCTGTGTGCAGCCACTCTCCTTTCCCTGTTCCTGTCTTACACTTTTGTCATCTTCTAAACCCACCAGAGCTGTCTCCTCTCTCCTTCCTCTCTCCTCTGACTGCTCTGGCAGGTGGTACCTGCTTTTCTTTTCTGTTTTTTTATCAGCATGAATTATAATTTGTAGCCCCAGCTGTGCCCGTCCTTGAGAGCTGGAATTTACCCTATTTATCTTTGCACTCAGCACAGTCACAGTACCAGACTTCAGAAAGAGAAAGTATCTATCTGTTAGCTTCTGACATGCTTATTCACAGAGGCCTATCAAACAGGTCTTTAAAGTGCCTACCTTGCATGCTTTAGAGGGTTAAGTGAACATACCCAGTATTTTAGAACTGAGGAGGTATTTTCGAGATAACACTGTTTTTTAGATCGAGACTCCGTTATTTTATGATTTTGTAGACTTGACAGGGATTTCACTATTGAAAGACATCTTTCCAGAACTCAGAGCTTGCTATTTCACCTGGAGAAGAAATTCCCCATTCATTTGAAAAGACTTTTGTGAAGTTGCCTCTCGATTTTTGTTAGATGCCACTGAGAGCCAGACTTTCCTCCCTCAAACCTGAGCTGCTTACTCCGTCACAGAAGGTCTCAGATGCAATTATTTGGAAAATGTCCTGCAAATTAATTTCTGATTATTCCTTAGCTACTTAGCATTCCAGTTTCATTTTTCTTTTCTGCTTTTCTGAGCAGGATAGCCCTTTCAGCTGTCTCTGTTGACTTCCTCTATTAACAGCCCAATTTTGTAATTTTTACTAGGTCAGCAGGAGATTTGCCAAAGCACTGTAGAATCTAGCCCCATGTTTATTCTAGGTTATGGAGTGACTTTTGAATCTCTACTTATTTATTCTGCACACTATAATGACACACAGGAATTTTTCTGCCTAACTCTCCTTGACCTTCGCTGAAACTGGCTCACACACCCCACAGGCGACTCTTGAGGCTTATTTGGAATGTGCCTGTTAACAACCTCAGGGGACATGTGTGAAATTTTATTTCATGCTTTAAAGGTGACATTTTGGTATACTCAATCCACTTTATGTACAAAATTTTCAGTGTTAAAATCAAGGCTGTGTGAACCTTTACAGCGTTCTAGAAGGGACATGTTTCTTTTTGTTTTGAAATAAAACATTTTGAGTACGTTTTTTGTTCTGCCTTTGTAGATCTGGTTAGGTTAGGTTAGTTTAGCAAGACAGTGGTAGTAAAGTTCCTGTGTTTGTACTTTCTGAATTCCTGAAATTATTAGAGATGGAAAGAATCTGAATAATAGGCACCCGGGTCTTACTTTATAGTCAGTAATTTCTTAGTGGAAGAGAAGCAAAATGATGAGAGAGAAACCAAAATCTTCTACTTCAAATGCTTCAGGACGATACTCACAGAAAAGTACTGTTCAGAAGCCTCTTCACTGTCAGAAGCAGTTTTGGTGACCTTGAGTTCTTTTCCCTGGCCTCAGGCTGCAGTGGTGGTGGTCTTCAATTTTGCCATGGTGCTGCTCATTTTTCCTGCAATTCTCAGCATGGATCTATATCGACGTGAGGACAGGAGATTGGATATTTTCTGCTGTTTTACAAGGTACATTTTCAGGCAGCTGTGGCTTTTGCTGGTGGTACTTTTGAGATAACTCTTCCCATCTGTGCACTTAGAAGAGAATGTACTGTAATTCACAGGATTTGGACTGGTGTGACAGGCCTAGGGGAGATGTAGACAGTATGCTTCTCTCAGGGGGATATCTGACCCCCCAGAACATTTTCAGCCCTTGAGGTTCTGATACTGATGACCATTTCCATCGTAAGCCAGTAGTACCATTTGGTGGGAGTTTCCATAGCTCTGTATTGGGGAAGAGCAAGGTTGGAAAGCACCCATCTGGGAAAAGCATGGGGTGTGGGTTTCTCCAGGGTTCTCTTCCTTTCTTTTTTGGAATAAATGTTTGAAAGGGGTTCATCATCATGAGAGCCAGATTTAGGGTTGGACCCTGTCAGGTCAGTCAGTGTCAGTATCATCAGGGGACATTTGTGGAGCTAAATGAAAGCCCTGTGGTGGCACAATCTGCAGTGTGTTTTTCTCTTCCAGCCCCTGCGTCAGCAGAGTGATCCAGGTTGAACCTCAGGCCTACACAGAGGCACACAGTGCCACGCGCTACAGCCCCCCACCTCCCTACAGCAGCCACAGCTTCGCCCACGAAACGCACATCACCATGCAGTCCACGGTCCAGCTTCGCACTGAGTATGACCCCCACACACATGTGTACTACACCACTGCTGAGCCCCGCTCTGAGATCTCCGTGCAGCCTGTCACTGTCACCCAGGACACCCTCAGCTGCCAGAGCCCCGAGAGCACCAGCTCCACCAGGGACCTGCTCTCCCAGTTCTCGGACTCCAGCCTCCACTGTCTTGAACCTCCCTGCACCAAGTGGACGCTCTCATCCTTTGCTGAGAAGCACTATGCCCCTTTCCTCCTCAAACCCAAAGCCAAGGTAATCCACTACAACACAGAACTATTCCAGGCTCCTCAAAATGTGACAGGGCCAGCTCCTGCAGGATTCATCCGATTCCACTTTCTCTTTGGGTAGGCCAAAAAAAAATACAAAATTGTGCTGTAGTGCAGGCCTCCGAAAGTGAAGCCATGCAAAGCTCGGCGTTCGTTTACATGAGCTCACCTTCTACAGAAGTGAATCTCTGTGAGAGTCTTTCCATGAATTGAGATCAGCTCCTCACATTGTAAATGTGTTCATTTTTCATGAAGTTATTTAGCAAAATGCGATTACTATGATTCTGTGTTTCTCCCTCTGGGACAATGGCTCCCATGTACTAAATCTGGGCCAACATGGTAGTAACAGAAGGTACAGACAGCTGATGTTTGTCACAAAAGAGTCCCTGGTCTTCTTTGGAGTCTGACCTCATGCTTCTTGCCCTTTGCAGGTCGTGGTGATCTTCCTTTTCCTGGGCTTGCTGGGGGTCAGCCTTTATGGGACCACCCGAGTGAGAGACGGGCTGGATCTTACAGACATCGTCCCTCGGGAAACCAGAGAATATGATTTTATTGCTGCACAGTTCAAATACTTTTCTTTCTACAACATGTATATAGTCACCCAGAAAGCAGACTACCCGAATATCCAGCACTTACTATACGACCTTCACAAGAGCTTCAGTAATGTGAAGTATGTCATGTTGGAAGAAAACAAACAGCTTCCCAAAATGTGGCTACACTACTTTAGAGACTGGCTGCAAGGTAAGACACTGCTATGGTGCTGTGTTCCTTTGTAAGCACCATAAGTGGTCTTTGGCATGTTCACCTTCTGTAAATCCATTGTTGACTGGTATGGTTCATGGAGTTCCAAGGATTAACATTTTTGTATGGGCTGTTTCTGCAGCAACTTCCCATATCAGGTTTTTACCTGTAAAACCATCTAAATATAGTTCAAGAGACTGACTCAGGAACTTCGGTAAGAATTTATGAGGGACATTGGAAAAAGGGAAAATGTATTATAAAATGCAGGTCCTGGTTCCTTTTGAAGGGTGACCACTTCGGTGACCAAGGGAAACCGAAGTATTGACGGGATCTCTAGACTGACTTGCTGCCAAATTATGTGTGCTGTTAAGCACCAGAAGATTTCGAATCAGCTGTGTATTACAAATTCCATATTTGGACCATCTTTTAAAAAATCTGTGTGTTTACTTCTTTAATATAGGCATTTAGAGCGATTTTGAGTGCTCAGCAAAATTAAGTGGAAGGTACCGAGACTTCTCTTGTCCTTCTCCCCTCTGAACACCCTCACCAGGATGGTGGATTTGTTTGAGTTGATCCTGCATTGACACCTGACGTCCCTCACTTACATGAGGGTTCATTGTGAGCGTATGATTTGGTGACTGAAGTAAACTTACAAATGCTTAATTAGATTGCACGCTGTTTCATAAATAATCAAAATCTGCTTTAAAATGTCTTTCTTGGCTTCTTGTCCTCAGATTTCTAGAAAATACTGGTTAACTGGAGGGAAAAACATTGCCTAAATTTGTTCTCCCAACTGCTAACTGACTGAATATAAATGTACTCAGTGATTCCAAGAACATCTGTTCGTTTATTCTGTGTTGACACATGCAGAAAGAAGTAGGGAATCAGGATAATTATCCACACAATTCAAGCAAAATGCATTTACTGGAATACCCAAATAATTATGGCCTCAACATTTTTTGGCTTAGATTATCCAAATGATTGTCTTAATTTCCCACTTAATTAGACTTGTTTAAACACAGATTTAACTGCCCCCCCTTTTTTTTCTTAAGTTAGTACAGTTGTATGTAAAGATTAGGCGGCCAGTTTCCCATTGGGTTTGTACAAAACAGCTTCAACTTGAAATTGTTTCAGGACTGTTTCTGGCTTTGACCTGTGTTATTGGGATTTCGTTCATACATGTACACTAGATTGGATCTTTGTTTGGAGGAAGGAAAAGATAGTAATAGCACTTTCTTAATGCTTTTTAACATGTTCGTAAGATTACCTTACATTTATTCCGAGTCTCATTTTTTGACACTTAGTTCTGAAGGCAGTGTTTTTTGCACAAGGAGTCAAAAGAGAACTGGTGGAGAGAGTCCCTGCTTTTCCTGTTTTTCTCCCATTGACCAAAGACATGCAAATAATTGGGCAGCATTGACAAAGAGATCTGCTGTGCTCCGCCTGCCTCTGAGCAAAGGAGGGTTATTGTAGAGTGTGTCCCAGGGTCTCTGGCCTCTGCTTTGGATGCTTATGTCTTATGTGGTGTGTTAGGCTGAGGTTTGGATGGGGGCAGAGGGTATTATCTTCAAGCAGTAAAGAGAATTAACCTTAGTTGGGGTATTGTAGCTGATCTCTGTATTTTATCCTTTTAAGATCCAGAGCATTCAGATTTGAGAATTTGTTTTTATTAGAGGTGTGTTTAAATCATGTTTGATAAGTGAATAGCACCCAGCTAGACCGAGTTAGATCAATGCACACAGACAAGTCAGGGTCCCAGTCAGCTCTGGAACTCTGACCTTTACAAGACCCAACAGGGCACTGTGTGCAAAATGACCAGGTATAAGGGCCTTTGGCTGTTCAGACATTTTCAGGCCTATTAAGTGGTTGATTTGGTCCCTGACTATTTCCTTCTAGGAAGCAATTATCCTTGGGTCAGTTTTCCATCCAAATATTTCTGTGTGGTTTTTAAATATGGAAGTCTCACTTATTTTTTTATAGAATTACCACTAGGCTTGCCATCAGTTAGTTGCCTCCTGTTAGTTTTTGTTAACATTTCAGTAGTTGTCTTCACTGCAAAAATACCTAATCGTTAGTATAGAAATTATCTCATGTCATTCTTAAACCTACGTGTAAACGAAGTGAAGTTAGAGAATAACTGTACGTCATGTATAAATGGTGCTTTTTACTCCATATTGAATGGCACAAATGAAATTTAAGCAAACCTTTTCTTTTTAAGATCCAGTTTACTAGGTTAATTTCTTTATCCCAGAACTTTCTTTGCTCAAAAAATAATGTTTAGTTTAAATGTTCATAACGGGAGAAATTCTAACTAAAATTTTAAGGGTTGCTACAAAATGTCACAACGTGTTTTCTTTTCTTCCTTCCTTTTTTTTTTTCAATACTAGGAATTGAACTCAGGGCCTTGCGTTTGCCAGGCAGGTGCTGCATCACTGAGCTGTATCCCCGGCCCCACAATGCTTTTCTACAGTGTGTATTTATTGGAGTATAAAATGCTGGGCATGAACAGACGAAGCAAATCTTTGCCCCTTGCCTTGTGTCTGGCATCATGTACTGTGCATGCACTTAAGCTGCCCGCTTGTTATTGGAGCTTGCCAGTAATCGGTCAGAAAGTATTAAATTATAGAAGGACTTAACTGTCCATAAAGTCAGTGACCATGTCTTACATCTTTGAACCCCAGTAGACTGAATAGCACCTCAGGGACCAGCAGGGTGACCTTCTGAAGCCTGCTTTTTTTTTTTTTTTTCTTGGTTTCAGCATCCTAAAAGTCTTGGCATATAAAAATGTCTAAAACATGCTCTCCGATTTTGAGGGCCCAGTTTGCTACCAGATGTTGATGGTTCCAGAGTTCATTCTGCTACTTTTTAATTCATATGAATATGTCTGAATACCACAGCATGTTCAAGGGGGTTTCCAGCAACCAGTGGTTGAAGCCAGCTGTGGCTTTGGGCTGCCTGGGTTCAGAGCTTTGCTCCAAGACGTAACCGTCTTGATTAAGCACGTACCTTTGCAGGCTTCCCTGTATTCATCCGCCAAGTGGGGGTGGTAAGAAGAAGGCCACTCACAAGGTCCCCCTCAGCATAGGTTGCTCCAGGTCAAGATGGTACCCTAAGCACCATACACATCCGAAGTGATGGAAATTCTGCTGTGGCTCAGAAACAGATCAGGCTTCTTTCTAGGGGGTAAAAGTTGGTTTGGTTTTGTTTTTTTTTTCCTGTCCTGTTTATTTTTTTTCAAAAACAGAAGAGGGAAAAAAAAACAGCTTTAGGTCATAAAATAACATCTGTTTCGTACTGCCTTCTCCATGCCTTGCTATGAAAAACAGGCTGTCTGAGGGTTGGGACTACAGCCGTCCTGGTGGTCTCCCCTGCGGGCCTCTGCTATGCCCACCCTGTAGCAGGGCCCTCCTTCCACCATGGATCCCACCATCCTTCCCCCAAGATTGTTCACAAAAACAGTGCCCACAGCAAGGTTGGAAGGAGTTTAGTTTCTTTTTATTTGAAAAGGAAAGGAGTCTATGCCTCCGTCTTTTCCCACCTTTAGACTTCTGAGAGCTTAACCATTCAGAGCAGTCACACAACTAGATTTTCTTTTTTTGAAGTCACCCAGGGCATGTCCTGAAATGCAACAAACCCTTTTCTCTCCTCGCCAGTCATCCCTAACCCGCACACACACAGCCTGTTCAGAAGCGGTGGCTTCCTGGCTGCTGGGCTTGGGAGTTCTACTTGGGAGGTGACTGGGGAGGGCCAGGCTAGGGCTGTCAGAGAGAGTGTGCCGCCAGCCAGCGCTCAGACCCTAAGGCTGGGTCACCAGGGCCCTGTTTTCTCTTCCAACACGCTTATCTCTTTACAGCTGCAGCCAAACCGTCAGGTCTGTAATGATGGTTTTGATTACGGAGGCCAAGAGCAGCTGTGTGGGGCGGGTGGGCTCACCCGTCCCCCAAGCCCAGAGAGCTTTTTCCTTCCCCTCCCCAGGCTGCGGTTTGTCATCTGTTCTCACAGAGCCTTCTTGTATTGGTCTGTGGCTTCCTGTTCTCAATCTGATCCAAATTTACCCTGTGAGGTATTTCCCCGTGTGTGCACAGCGTCCCTCCCTCCTCTCTCCTGCACCCCCGCATGGAGGGAAGGGTGGTAGGGAGGAAGGGAGCGGGCAGGAGCCAATAGGTGTTGGCTGTGATCTTTATACAACCTGGCAGCGGATCCCACGGCTTGCATTAGCTCCGCAAGTTGAACAGATGGATCAAATTGACAGAATTGTGTTCGCTCACCCTGGGTTTCAGAAGCAGCTGAGTTGCTGTTTGAAGTTGGGAGCTTGAGTGTGTCTTTGCCCCTGTAAGTGGTATTTTTGGTTGTACTGAAGAACCTGTGGCGTAGCCCTCCATGCGGCGTGAGATGGTTGAGTCTGATGTGTGTCTTCCTATGCTCTCTTGTGAGACATTTACGGGAAAAGGGAAGTGTGGCTGTTTTTTTTTAAAGGTAAAATCTGTTTGTCCTCCTCTATTTTGGGCAAGGATTATAAGTAATCTGTTCATTCACACAAAGTCTGGTAGTCCCTGTTGTGCCTCCTGTCCCCAGTTCGCCCCCTTAGGACCACCAGTTCCTTCTGGTAAAGAGTTGTAATGCATTCCACACATTTGCCTCTTCTAGGACTTCAAGATGCATTTGACAGTGACTGGGAAACTGGGAAAATCATGCCAAACAATTACAAAAATGGATCAGATGATGGGGTCCTCGCCTACAAACTCCTGGTGCAGACTGGCAGCCGGGATAAGCCCATCGACACCAGCCAGGTATTCTCCCTGTTCAGAAACTCCAGAACAGTCTTGCTGGGCACAGTGGGGCAACACTTGAGGGAGCTGCCATATGGCTGGAAGATGGACTGACACGTGATTCTCCACCCGTACTGTCCAAGATCTGGTGGAAAGAGTCTTGAGTTGGTGCTAATTTACTTCCTCCCACCTGCTGGTTACATAACCTCAGGCAAGCCAGGGAGCCTCACTTTCCCCTTCTGCCAAATGGGGACTGATGTTACCTTAGGCTGCAGGGGCAGCGGAAGCATCTCAGTGGAGCAAGTATCGGACTTTTCAGATGTGAGAATGCTAAGTTGCGTTAGCCTTTCAGATTCTAAACCACAGTGGCCTTGGTTGTATTGCGTTTGTTGCGTTGCAAGTCATTTGAAGGGGTGGGTGGATGGGGCAGGAGAGGTTATAAAATGAAGGGAGGGTTTGTGACACCCAATTCCTTTGGGTTCCCGTGGCCAAAAGGGTGGACACTGAGTACAGATTGCTGTGTCATGAGTTGGGTGAGTTGAAGTGCAGATCCTTGGAACCATGTGGGCTCACCGTCCTCCTCACTGTTGCGCATAATAAAGACATACCCCTGTTGATTCCGGGGGTGTGTAGGAGTGTATTTGGACTCTACAGATTTCACATGGGTCCAGAGTGACCCCTGGCTTCCTCAGAGCCTCTTCCCCCTGCCCTAGCAACTTGCTTTACCTCTAGGCAGAATGGATCATCCTAATGATCCTCCCAGCAGCTCTGTTTATGGCCTCCTGCTTTCTTCCTAGCATTCAAGGTGACAGAATTACAAAGTACATTGTTCAGGGTTATTATGGAGTGTGAAACTCAGTGCTTTATAGCAGCCGGGCATGGGGCTGTCAGGTTTGATAAGGGTGTGGGTAGAGAGGCCTGCCTGTGTGGCCAGGGGGCTGAGGTGGCATCAGGGACCAGGAGCATGGTGAGGCAGATGTGACTGGGCCAGCCGCCCCCATCGCTTCCTCTGCCTGGGAGGGAGCAGAGCAGGCTGCACGCACGGAGGCCGTGAGCTGTAGTGTGTAATTCCAGAGACGGTTTGAAGACATACAGTTGTTACGTATCCTGTGGATTAATTGAATCCAGATCTCTGAAGTCTAGTTCTCTCCCTGTCTTCCATACTCTTTCTTCCTTCACTCTTTCTCTGTGAGCTGCTGTCACTGGTGTTTTTCATTTTGTTAAAAAAGACCAAAAGTGTTGGAACAAGGCCCAAATCTAAAGTAAACAGGAAAAATTTTTTTTCAATCTATCTAACATACACATTCACCCATGCACTCAGTCTCAGTGTCTTTGACCTAAGCAAAGCCCACGAGATGTACGGCAGAGGGAGCGCGTTTGGCCATGCACAGGGTTTGGCTGGCCAAGCGTGCCCACCTCTCAGAAATAAGATCACCCAGAAAGGACACAGCTCTGTATTAGACTCTTTCACTTTCTGGCAAAGGACATTTTTTGAATACACAGGTCATAGGAGGCTAGCGTTAGCAAAATTTATACAGATGTTGTTTTATTTTTATAGCTCTCCTCCATTTACTGGGTGGCATTTCCTTCAGTGTTAACAACAGAGGTTAACTGCACACAGACGTGGATAGGGATTCTTGCCAGGTTTTCCCCCCTTCCCCTCCAATAAATATGTTTCTCCAGATTGTTCATTCCCCGCCTTGGCTACAGAAGGTCCTTTAGCATTCAGACTTAATTGGCTCAGCCAGTTCCTGGGCCATCTGCAGAGAAGCGTGTTTGTTGTAAACACACCAGCGATTGCATCCTCCAATAAGTGCATTTTGGAAGAAGTCAAAGGTGTTCTGAGGGGTCTTGGCGACACTTCCAAGCTGTGGGCATTATCTTCTTTGTCGGAAACATGGGGTACAAAGCAAGAGTGTGTTTACCCCATACCTTGTTCTGAAAAACCTCTGTTCTTCCCATTTTGTAGTTGACTAAACAGCGTCTGGTGGATGCAGATGGCATCATTAATCCCAGCGCTTTCTATATCTACCTGACGGCTTGGGTCAGCAATGACCCTGTTGCTTATGCTGCCTCCCAGGCCAACATCCGACCCCACCGACCAGAGTGGGTTCACGACAAAGCGGACTACATGCCAGAAACGAGGCTGAGAAGTAAGTAGCACCCTGCCCGTAGGGACTGGGAGCTTACAGGGGGCGCCTTAGCCTGTTCTTCAGAGCTTAGCCACAACCCAAGTCTGTTGACACTACCCAGGGTTCAAAAGTGTAAATAGAACAATATATTTCTTTTAGTTTAAAACCTTGCGAGACAGATGAGGATGTGTAACGGAATACAACCCCACACGCTATCATGTTGAGAAATAAAAGTCTCTAATCTCCTGTAGCTTTAACTCTAAGACGTTCCTTATGCCAGCTGTTCCCTGTGAAAGTCAGGGACGCCTCCAGGTTGAGTGTTATTTTACAATTGCAAGGTTTTATCGCTGGGGATTATATGTTTATCTTAACTTTGTCAACTCTGGTGCTGAAGGGATATTTGGCACATTGGGTCATTCCTATAAGCCACCAAGCACCTGTACTTTGTCAAAGCTGTTTAAACCAGAGCAGAAAAGTCTGTATACAACAGTGTCCTCCTCTTTCGCTTCTCAGCCCGAAGTTTGAAAGGTGGTTCTGTTAGGATTTAATTTGCATTTATGTTAGAGATATTAGTATTTGGATATCGGGCCAAGAGAGGACGTGAGAAAGAAGACGGGTCTCTTGGCAGACCTGGCTGGGGAGCCGGCAGTTGTGCTTCTCTATCTAAACCCCAGAGCCCGGTGGCAAGCAGCCAAGGCTTGTCTTAATGAAAATTTATAGTTGAGATTATAATAGGGCAAATCATGTTTAGCAAGTCAACTGAATGACCCCAAAGGGTCTGGAACACACAACGGCGGTGACTAAACACTTGTTGTATAAGGATTTCTTTCCCTGTTGCTGAGACTTAGCATTGCATTAGAAAAGAAGCAGGGATGGTTTAAGTTGATGAGACCGGTAAAAGCATTTTTCTTGCAAAGCATGACTGGGATTATTTGGCTCCCAAAAGTAATTGAGGAAACCGGCTTGAACCTAGTATTTTCACATCTGTCACAGGAACAAAAAGGGTTCCCAAAATTTAAATCTTCAGGGGTTTAGGCCCTTCACAAAGAAGGAGCGCTTCTGAAAGGTTAAAATCAAAGGTTTTAAGAAACGTACACAAACACAAGCTCCTTCCCCCACTGCAGCTCATCCCAATAAAGAAACAGAGGTTGATGTTTCCCTGAAAATTGTAAAGACTCCATTTACTGTCTCTCCCTTGTGTCAAAAGAGGAGGGTAGTTGGTTGCTTTCTAGCAAAGCTCTTTCCCTCCCTCGTGGCATCTGTGGGGTGGGGTGTGGAGCCCCTGCCTCCCTCGCTCCCCAGGCCCAGTGTTAACTTGGTGACTTCTCCACCCAGTCCCAGCTGCAGAGCCCATCGAGTATGCCCAGTTCCATTTCTACCTCAACGGCTTGCGAGACACCTCAGACTTCGTGGAAGCCATTGAAAAAGTGCGAACCATCTGCAGCAACTACACAAGCCTCGGGCTTGCGAGCTACCCCAATGGCTACCCATTCCTCTTCTGGGAGCAGTACATCAGCCTGCGCCACTGGCTGCTGCTGGCCATCAGCGTGGTGCTGGCCTGCACGTTCCTGGTGTGCGCGCTCTTCCTGCTGAACCCCTGGACAGCCGGGATCATTGTGAGTTTCTTTAGGGGTCTTTGTGGCAGGCAAATTCCTTTCAGCATAGCTCTTTCTGCAGCCGGCAAGTTTTGTTTATGTCTGGGCCTTTGGAGGAGGGTATAGATTGCATCACCCATAGTATATTTATTCTGCTTGAGCTGGTGAGGTTCGTGGCGCAGGTAGAACCTCTAATATCCTGCAGTCCTGTGTCCCCTCAAATGAGCTTTAAAGTGCGTGTGTACAAGACAGGGAACTTCTCAAGCACGTTTTCTATACCAGCGCTGAGCATCTGTTAAATGTGTAGGACCAAGTAATTTCTTTAAATTCAGGGATACCACTCTAGTCACCTCATCTCAGACCTAGTAACACGTAGAAGGTTCTTCACACACTTAACACGGAGGGATACCGAGAAGAGCGAGGGTGGTGCTCTGTGGGATAAAATGGTTTTAGAGGTGGGAGTGTGTGGTGTGTTAACTCCGGGGAGAAGGCGATAAGCAAGCACTGCTAACTCCACACTGCCCTTCGATTGGAAGTGAGTTTTATGTAGAGTCTAATAAAATCAGGGCAATGCTTAAATTCCATGAACTGTGGTATAGCCTTTTAAAATGCCAAAATTATGAAAACAGAGACCAGGTTTTGTTTCTGCACCATAAGTCTGGGCAGCGGCAGGTACATTAAAAGGTAAATGTTTAGTCTGCAGAGTTTTTCACAGCACTTAAGCCCATGGACATTGTCCACCTTTCATTTCGTTCGTCCCTGACCCCCACCGCCGCCCACTCCCCATCCTCAGAGCGGAAAAGAAAGATCATTTCCTCTGTCTTCCATCTGTATAAAGTGTGGGGGGGTGGTATTTGTGTTTATTCTGCCTGGCCCAAGAAACTCCAGCGTCTACTCTCAGATTTTCTTCCCACTTCCTCACAAATTTTTACAAGAAAGATGAAAGGCTAATGGAGGCTGTCTCTTGGACTTCAGGGTCTGCTTTGTCCGCCTCAGCTCTGCAAAGTGCAGTGGCATGGTACCCAGACACGTGTCCGCTGATGACAGCCTCCCCTAGCCTGCTCCCAAGTGATCTTCACTTAGCCTGTGGGTCTCCAGCTAAAGCAGAACAAGCACTTTGACTTACCCCGTCCTGTCCACTTTCTTTAGGATGGAGACTTAACACTTCAACTCAGTTGGAACTAAAACATTAAGATCTGATGGTTTAAGATCAAAACAGAAGGGAAGATTGTTTTAAACTATAGTTTTTTACTCTGGATATTGCTTTCAAGAGCCCTGTAGGAGTCTGTGGTGCCGGAGTCCCTCGTATCAAATGGCGTCGTTTTTGCACGTACCCTACACATTTCTGTCTGAGTCCTTTCAGTCATCTGTAGTACCCACCTACTGTCTAGTACAGTGTAAACTGTAGTTATTCTGTATTGCTTAAGGAATAATGACAAGAAAAAAGTCTATGTGCGTTTAGTTGAGGTGCACTTTTTTGCTTTCAAACATTTTCCATTCCTACTTCGTTGAGTCCACAGATAGGAACTTGTGCACAGAGCGGGCCAGCCGTGTATAAAATTCGTAGCAGAGCGATGAGTCTGTGACAGTGTAATTCTTTGTTGTTTGCTGTGGTGAAGTTTTCTTAGGCGGTGTACTGGAGAAACCATTTACATGAGATTACTACACTGCCTTTATTCCTCCATTAGGGTTACAGATGACTCCCCCAGACTCTCCTTTCTCAGCGGGAAGGTGAGGTAGGAAGTAAGGACAGTTGTCCAAAAGCTGAAGCAAGTCAGTGCAGTACTTCTGTGCTATTTGGACCGCAAGTGTTTGCCTCACCTAAGTCTGCCACGAGGCACCCAGAACGGCCCCGTTGTCTACACCCCCCGGTGCGCGCCGTATCCACTCACAGGTCGTTCTCCTCTTCTTCAAGGTGACGGTCCTGGCCTTAATGACGGTGGAGCTCTTCGGCATGATGGGCCTCATTGGGATCAAGCTGAGCGCTGTGCCTGTGGTCATCCTGATTGCATCTGTGGGCATTGGAGTAGAATTCACCGTTCATGTGGCTTTGGTATGGGAGACGTTTTGAGCAAAAATCTGGTGAAAAGGCAGCATTTCCTCCAGCTCGTCCAGTGCCCAGCAGGAATGTATTTGTTTTCTCCGTGCTTCCCAGTGACAAGGCCTCCGAGCCACAAGTTTCCTAGAAGGGGCTGAAGTGTTTCTGGATTCCTTTCTCTTGTGGGGAGCCCAAAGTCAAAGGCACAGGAGTAAGCCGAGGCTGCGAGCCTGGGCGGCGTTGTCAGTATGTTAGAGTAGGCCAGGAAGGGTTTTGTTCATTGATGATGTCCACTGTCATTTATATCATCCTGGGTCCTACAGTTACCAGCTCTGTTCCCAGGACATGTGTGTGGGCATGCAGATGTACCGTTTTGAAAACAGTAATAAAGCAGGGATGGAACAAGACCACACTCACAGGCCTGGTGGGAAGAGCATAATTGCAGTGAGGTGAGGAAATCCCCTCTGGCAGTGAGAGAAGGCTCAGGTGCTCACCCCTGAAGAGCTGGCTCTTCCACCTCAGCCCACCCAGCTCCTTAGACCTCCCAGGTTCTAGATTCGTGACAGCGGAAAGTAAGGCAACTACTGGTGTTGCTTTCAATACAGGCTTTTTTCACCTCTTTTGATGGCTTCTCCTGTAAATGGCTTGTTGGCAGAAATGAAACTTGAGGAGCAATCTCTCACCCTTGACACAAGCTCCCTGTATGTATTTGTCAGAGAATTACTCAGAAGCCTCCCCACAGTGTGTAAATTGTGTTCCATTTGGAGGTGTGCCTGTGGCCTAAGCACTTGGTAATAGTAGGCATTCATTAAGTGCATACTAACTGAATAAATACGGATGTCTGGAGCGCCCTAGCTGGGAGACCTAGCGTTAGACTGGAACCAGTCCTTCTAGCGTTCCTTCCACCATCACCTAGCCTTGTTCTCTCTGGGCTCAGCATGTGCATGGTCTGCCTGTATAGAAGCTTGGGCTGGCACTTTCTGCGGTCTCACAGGGCTGCATAACTTATACAGCATAGACATTATAAATGGTGTCTCAGAAGAAATGTTTTGTTGAAGTTAGTAAAATACTAATAATACAGAAACATTATTACCTAAATTAATTTTTTCCCATGGTGCTGGGAGGAAGGAGACAATATTCTTTTAAAGAAGAGTTTACCACCCAGAACTTAGCACAAAATTCCAGTCCCATTTCTTCAAAAAGGAGAAATACTTGCATGTGAATTAAAAATACACATATTATTTCATTCTGATGTGCATGGAAGGAAGTCTCTCCACAACCACCATTTTTTTCTTTTTCTTTTTTTGGTTGTGAGCACTGCGAACAGGGGCAATCTTAGAACAGATATTTTATACTAGAAACAAAAGCTACAGTCTTGAACCTGTGTTACTACCCATTTTTCTTGTATCAGGAATCAAACTCAGGACCTTGCCCTTGACAGGGAGGTGCTTATGCCATTGAGCTATATCCCCAGCTGCTGCTTCTAGTTCAAAGCCTTTCCAAGAGCACTGTCCTCAACACAGGATCTAGTGATCTTATGCTATATATGGAATTCTGTTTAAAATGGACAGTTATTACTCTTAGAATATTCTAAAATGACAGGAAAAATTTAACAAAGGTATTCTCCTGTGAAAGTCTTTAGGACGTAGATGGGTTCCTTTTTGGCTTGGAATTTCAGTAGCATCCGAGTGAGGCATAGTGGGATAACCACAATTTCAGCAGAGTAATCTGGTTTAACCCACTTCGTTGCTTTCCTCCCAGGACCAGAAAGGAACTGCACTGACCCTACCTAGTTCTGGACAGAGAAGAACCCATTTTAGAGGAAAAAACAACAGAACACTGGCCCTTACACTTGTGTTAATAGTGGCAGATAATTTGCCCAGCGTGGTCAGGTCATAAAGGTTTGGTTAAGGTTTAGGGTTGTTGAAGATTTTTATCAGTGTTAGCTGTGACCCAACAACAGCATGGTAGTTGAAGACTAGATTGAGCTAGTTGAGCTCCCCCAGCTAACGAGGGGCTAAATGGTAGTAGAAGCTGAGAAGGAAGTTCCAGAGAGACAGATACTAGCAGTTTACAGCATTTCAGACAGCACTTACTGTGTCTAGTGCAACATTCTGACCCTACGACCTGTCTCTCCGCACAGGCCTTCCTAACCGCCATTGGTGACAAGAACCGCAGGGCCGTGCTCGCCCTGGAGCACATGTTTGCACCTGTTCTGGATGGCGCTGTGTCTACTCTGCTCGGGGTGCTGATGCTTGCGGGGTCTGAGTTTGATTTCATTGTCAGGTAAGCAAGAGAGAGGGAAGGCTTGTTTTTAAAACCATGAGTCCTAGTGTGACCTTTGTGGCTTATTTCCTTCACCCGTCTTTCTTTCGTACCAAGAGAAGCGGAGACAAGAGCTTTCGTCTAGAGCCACTGTGGTGACGGTTTGGAGAACAAAGGTAGCTCCGTGGCTTGAAGCTGTGTCACCCAGCATCCTAGCTGTCGTGACCCAGGACAAAATCACTTAAGAAGAGGTGACCATGGTGCCTGTGAATTGGTCACGTTTGACCCTTGCCTCATTTATTTAGACTTCATGTGCTCTCGTTTCCTATTTGAATCCCCGCTAAGATTTAGGACGTAGTGACCATTTGACTTTCATGCCAAGTTTTAGCAAATCTAAGCCTCATTTGGGTACTTCTCTTTGGACCTCAGATTAGGCTATTTCTCATTGATGGAGGAGGTAGGAAATAAGCTTTTATGAACTGTAAAAGGAGCAAGTATTGCTTCTGACAAGAATTTGAGATCTGTAGAGAAAGAAACCATCTTGTGTATATAGTTACTGCATTTATGAGATCACTACTCCTGGATTGTGAAGAGGTTGGTTGGACTAGAGTGTTGAATAAGTAAAAGAAAAGAATTAGAACATAGTGGGGCAGAACCCAGTGTAAAGATGACTGGTTTAGGAGCTCGTCAGTATAGAGATAATTTTATCAGAGCTGCATATGTGTTGTGGTGGACAGGTTATCATTTTCAGGTAAGGTGAATTTTAACTCGATGTTTCAGCCAAAGGTTGTTCATGACAGGAACAAACAGTCCATTGATCAGTCTGTAGCATTGGGCAGTCAAGCATCCTGGAGGTCCAGCCTTCCGGGAGTGAATGCCACCGTCTACTTGCCGGTTTTGGGCTGGAGTCAGGGCAGAGGGGGAGTAGCTGTTCCAGTGTAGACCAACATTTCTACAACTTTTGAGGCTTCCAAATTAGCTGAGATTCTTTAAATGCAGATGGGAGTGGAGGTGGGGGGCAGGAAGAGCAGAATCTGCCTTTCCAGCCAGTTAGTAAGTTTTTGTTTGCTAAAACCAAATAGACGGGCCGTAACTTAGATAAAGGTTTGACTTTAAATTTCCTCAGTCTGCACTTACTCAGATATTAATATTGCCTCTATACTTTAACAGTCCAATGCCGAAGTCTCTTTTTTTGTGTAATTACTTTCCTGCTCAACCCAGATGCAAAGAAAAGCTCTCAAGTTTTGCCCTTCTGTGTGGCCTAGGATCTGGAGTGGGGGGGTACAGCAAGGTCACAGGAGTTCCACACCAGAAAAGGGATGGCAGGGACCCTCTGTGAGCCACAGGAGGGAAAGAGGGCAGAATCCCAGCTTTCTCCTGTAAACCCCCGCTTGTGCCCACCGAGAGAAATTAGGGTTCCTGCCTCAAGCACTTAAAAGGGCTTCCCATTTTCTAAACCAGGATGGATCAACCTGATAGAGCCCTCACTGAGATGGAATAAATGAGCAGACATTGTGTACACAAAGCTGTCAGAAATCTAATTGGTCTGTTTATGCTACGATTAGATGGATGGGATGCAAATGTCTTAATGCCTGCCACTGATATATGCCTCGGCTGAAATTTCCAGTCGTTTACATTAGAGCAAGGCATGGGCCGCTTGGGTTTTTTTTTTTTTCTTCGCTAATGCAGCTCAGAAGTTTCTAATGTTTACAATAGCTGTAAGGTATTTGTATTTTTATAGGGATTTTCTCCTCTCATCTAATGTTGAAACATACATAGACATGGCAAAGTTGGGTGCCTGTTCCGTTTTATGATCCGCTGGACCATTAAGGGATTGCTGTCTTGCCCTCCCCCTTCCCAGAACATCCTGCTCCTCTCCCCCACCTTAGTGCACTTCCATCAAAGCCTAGAAATCATTAGTTCCAGAAAGCACCCTTGCGTGGAGTCCCAGCCCTCCAGCCGTGCAGTGTGTTGCTGGGGGGCTTCCCTGGCTGACAGGTTTACCTTGGTATTCGTGAAGGATCCCAGACCTTAGCCCTCAATGGTGGGAAAGCAGAACTCCTGTGCACTCTTCTCTTCTGCCATGGTGCTGCAGCCTTTATGTTTGAACTGACTGATGCAAAACAAGAGTATTCAGAGATGCTAAATTGTTCAACAAAAGATTGGCCCGCAGAGCAGCCCCACCATTGTGGAGCGCCCTTGGCCGGCACAATGCCGCAGCCCCTGCAGAATGGCCAGCATTTTCTCTGCAGAAAGCTGGTTCCTGTGTTCTAAAAAGGTTGCAGTTAGAGCTAGTTGGTAAAACTGGAACTCACAAAATTCTCAGCAGAAAGTTGGGATGAATGAAAGTCCAGGGAAAGCCTTACCTGCTACACTGGAGACTTAATTAGAGATTCTGCCGTAAGAGGCCGAAGCATTTCACAGTGGATTAGCTGCCTGCAAGAAGTGGGCTGCTTTTCCTCCTGGGCCAAATTGTTTAAATTCTACACCCTTCACTTCATTTGTTTGCTTCTGCTGGGTTTTCATGAGCAGGGCCCCTCAGCATTGTATTTGTACTTTCAGTTTGCTCAGCCATTCAGTTCGCATTCCATATTTTTGTGCTGGTGTAACACATTCATAAATAACACAACGTGCCATGAGATTTCAGCAAATTAGCAAACTAATTTTTTTCCCTTCCTTTCACAAACTCTTTTAACACTTTGGGTCGTGGAACGTAGTCCTCGAAAGTCATAAGGTGAAAAAACAAAAGCTAATCTTGTGCTGCTGGGTTAGAACTGTCTTTTCATGACCGTCTTCCCAGTGGGGTGGGCTTATTAATTTTGGTTGTTGAATGTTATAATATTCGGGTACTGGAAGAAAGGTGGCATAATTTCCTTCGCTTACACTGAAGGTTTCTTGTTTCCGTTTTATCTCCAAGGTATTTCTTTGCTGTCCTAGCCATCCTCACCATCCTGGGTGTTCTCAATGGACTGGTTTTGCTGCCAGTCCTGTTGTCTTTCTTTGGACCATATCCTGAGGTCAGTAATTACACTGTCCTATCCAGAGCCTAGCCGAAGGCTCCTCCCCCTAGGGCCACTCTTCATTTAGGTATTTAGGTGCATGCATATATGCCCATTGTTTACTTTTTCAGTACACGTCTAATAACGATGGCTGTTTTTCTCTTCCACTTAACAGCTTTGAGGGATATGGGGACTGGCTTTGCTTTGTTTTAATAAACAAATGATCAGCCTGGGTCCTACAAGTTATTTACATAAAGACAGACATTTCACTCAAGATAAATATTTAGGCTTAACTGGAGTAAAGGATGCCTATCTTGCTTTTCTAATGTGCAGAAGCAGGGGCCACCCTTTTTTTTACAGGGTGGGGGGCCTCCCAGTGTCCTGAGGGTGGTAGAGAGTAGGTAGAAAATACAGGGAAGTATGTGGGGCCCAGAAGAGGGAACAGAGGCTCCTGAATAAAACAAGTAAATAGGTGGTAACATTTTAATACGGAATCCCTTTCAATAGGTATCTCCAGCAAATGGCCTGAACCGGCTGCCCACCCCTTCCCCAGAGCCACCCCCAAGTGTGGTCCGGTTTGCAGTGCCTCCCAGTCACATGCACAATGGGTCTGATTCCTCTGACTCGGAGTACAGTTCTCAGACGACTGTGTCCGGCATCAGCGAGGAACTCCGGCACTATGAGGCTCAGCAGGGTCCCGGGGGCCCTGCTCACCACGTGATCGTGGAAGCCACAGAAAACCCTGTCTTCGCCCGCTCCACTGTAAGTCACTCGGGGGGCAGTGGGAGGGTCCTTCTCACCATGGCAGTGGGTTGGATAGCCCAGGGGACTCCTTGCTTGCTCCAATAAAACAAATGATAGCACAAGGAAGATGCCAAAGAAAGTATACGCCAGGTCAAATCACATGCAGTTGGCAATATTTGATTCTTAAGCCATAAAAATGTTATCTTATGGTTCAAATCCATGAATCAAAACAGGGCAGCAGCCATGTATTAGCATATAGGCCTAGGTTACTAGTACTTGCCTAGTCTGTGCAAGGTCTGGGTTCAATTCCCTATACCACAGGAAAAATAGAAGTATAATCATGTATTTTGGGCTGGGGCTATAGCTCAGTGGAATAAACGCTTGCCTAGCAAGCGCAGGGTCCTGAGTTCGATCCCCAGTACCGCAAAAAAAAAAAAAAAGCATGTATTTTGTTTGGGATAAGTGCACTTTGGGTTTAAGAGTCAGAAATAAAGTATTATTTGCTTTTCTTTTTAAAGCTCTCTGTCACTTTAGAATGGCACCTACTTGTAATGATATTTTTATTGTCATCCGAAGTATTCTTTAATCTCTTGTTACCATTGATTGTCCTTTGAACAAAGTTATTTTTATTATTGTCTTTATAGACTTTTACATAAGCTTTTGTGGTTGTAAGTGCCTATTCCAGTCAGTTAGCTGAAGTTGTGAGCCGCTGAGAACTGCCCTCATGTTCCTATCTCCAGTAATTCCCCAGGGGGTCATGGGGAGCTTGGGGGCCACTTCTTCCATCCTACCCTCCCCAGGACGGCCCCCACCTCACCCCTCAGCTGAGAGCTCAGCACTGAAAAGCCAAGGGAGGTTAGTTCGGAGGCCCATGTTGCTCCACTGAGGCCCCCCGCCATCCCTCCAGGAAGTGGGTATTGCAGTCCTGGGCCATGGCAGCCCTTGTATGAAAGAGAGAGGGGCCAACCAAATAACCTAAATTGTCCCCCTCGTGCCCCCCACAACGACGCCTGCTGAGCTGCACTGTGAATCTGGTTTTGTTCAGCGGGAGCCTAAAAATAGGTACAAGCTGAACTACTTTGAAGTTGGTCACGGTCCTTTTGATTGATGTGGCCACTGTGTTGCTTCATGCTTTGTACAGAGACTCAGAAACCAGATTCCTAACAATCTAACAGCAGCGCTGCCTAGTAGACTTTTCCTCAACCACAGAAGCGCTCCCTCTGCCCTCCAGTACAAGCAACAGAGGGGCGCACGAGATGTCGCTAGTGTGGCCAAGAAGCTGGATTCTGAGTTTTAGTTCGCTTAAACTTAGATAGCCACATAGACAGTCCTGCCAGCATGCTGCTTTGCTGCAGGGTAGGAGCAGAGCGGATCAGCTCAAGGTTCTGCCCAGACTGAGTAGGGCTGGGTGGTAGGGGATGGAAGCAGCTGAGGTGCCCTGCAGTGACGTGCGCTAGGCCAGCTGTGCTAGCAAGCCTCCAAAAGGGAACCAAATAGAAAGGACTCTGACACACCCTGCAGGGCCTTAAAGGAACAGGCTTTGTTTTTGTTTTGTGGCTAGAAGGCCACTCTTGGGTCCTGCGGGTTAACTTGGTGCTTGGTTAGAACTAAGAGGCAAAGGTAGAACGGAGGAGACCATGCCCAGCCGGGGGAGGTCACCCCTGCTGGCCTGCGTTAACCTGCCCTTGCTCTCTGCAGGTGGTCCACCCTGAATCAAGGCGCCACCCACCTACAAACCCTCGACCACACCCCCACCTGGACTCGGGGTCTCTACCCCCTGGATGGCAAAGCCAGCAGCCCCACAGGGACCCCCTCAGAGAAGGCTTGAGGCCACCTCCCTACAGACCGCGCAGAGACGCTTTCGAAATTTCTGCTGAAGGGCATTCTGGCCCCAGCAACAGGGACCGCACCGGCCCCCGGGGGACCCGACCTTGGAACCCAGCACCCACAGCCGCAGGCAGCAGCATGCCTAGCTACTGCCAGCCCATCACCACGGTGACAGCTTCTGCTTCCGTGACTGTGGCTGTACACCCTCCGCCTGGCCCTGGGCGGAGCCCTCGAGTGGGGCCCTGTCCAGGCTATGAGGGCTACCCTGAAACTGACCATGGGCTCTTTGAGGATCCCCACGTGCCTTTTCACGTCCGGTGCGAGAGGAGAGACTCGAAGGTAGAAGTCATAGAGCTGCAGGACGTGGACTGCGAGGAAAGACCCTGGGGAGGTAGCTCCGGCTGAGGTGCGTGGGTGCAGGTGCGGGGCCAAAGGCGAAGCTCCTCTAGGTTGGAACCCAGGGACCTTCCCACTCTCCCAGAAAGGCCATTGTGTCTAAGCTGCGTGTTGGGGAGCAGTCTGGTTCTAAAGTGGGTCTCTCGCCTAGTACCCCACAAACGAGTTGAGAATTAACGGGGCTTCACAAAGGCCCCCAGTGTGTCACTCGTCACCTTTGTGCCAGTGTTCATTGCAGCATCATGGCAGATCCACAGGCGCTGTTCCATATAAGAGGGTGAGATGGTGTAGCCAAAGTACCAGAATAGGGGCTGGGAATATAGCTCAGTGGCATGAGCGCTTGCCTGACGGAGGCTAAGGTCATGAGTTCGATTCCCGGTACCAAAAAAAAAACCCCAAAATACCAGAAGTTGGTGCCCCCTAAGCCCAGTGTAAAGGGGAGAAGCCTTCTAGGTCAAGCCCTTCAGAGCTGAGTGCCATCTGGAAGGGACAGGTGCACAGGTAGGAGGGCCCTGCGCCTGCCCCCCCCTTCCCCTTACCCCCTGGATTTCTAGCACCGTAGATCTCTGTGGCCTGGTTTCATAAGTACGGACTTGTGTACCTTTTACTCTAGTGTGACTTCCCTATTTGTTTTCTTTTAAAGGGTGATTAAAATCTGAAGCAAAGAGGCCAAAGATTGGAACCCCTACCCCACCCCACCCCTACTTCTTTCCAGAACTGCTTGAAGAGAACTGCTTGGAGTTACGAGGAGATGCGCTGCCCCGAGGAGCAGTTCATTGTTACTGTAACCGATTGTATTATTTTTGTTAAATATTTCTATAAATATTTAAGACGTGTACACATATGTAATATAGGAGGGAAGGATGTAAAGTAGCCAGGCCTGGAGTCCCCCCATCCCTGCCCCAGGGTGGGGAGCCGGAACGGGGCCTCTCCCTGTCTGTACATTCATTGGGCTCTGTGCCACACCCAAGCTTAACTTAGTCTGAAATTTCCAGCATATGTTGCTGCTGCTTAAATATTGTATAATTTACCTGTATAATTCTATGCAAATATTGCTTATGTAATAGGATTATTTTGTAAAGTTTTTGTTAAAATATTTTAAATTTGCATATCACAACCCTGTGGTAGTATGAAATGTTACTGTTAACTTTCAAACACGCTATGCGTGGTAATTTTGTTGTTTAATGGGCAGAGATGAAGAAAGCAGGTTAAACCCAGTGGCTTCTGTAGGGGTAGTGCATGTGGTCCTCTGGTTTGGCTGTGTGTGGTTTCCTAATGTACTGTACTGTGATTTATTTCCTTTTTTTGTCTTGTTTAGTTTTCTTTATCTTTTACCCTTTTAGGCTTTGACCCAGTTGGGCTGGAAGAATCAGGATGTGTTTATGGCTTTGTGCTAGGGGAGGGCTGGCCCCAAACAACCTGACCCTTTCTCTGGAAATGGTCCAACAGCAAATAGATTCACTTCCTGTCTATGGTATCTCAGGAGGTCATTGGTTGCCCTCTGGACACCCTACCTTGTGCTTGAGAAAATAAACTCCTTCCCTTGCGTTATTGTGATGGTGTTAGACTCTTAGGGTATAGAATTGCCAGCCCTCATTGGTGGTAAACAATCAGGTAAGAGTCTTTTCTGGGCTATGAGACACAGTCTAGAAAAGTGTGTAGTCTTGTGCCCCTTTCTTGACCAATACACACACACTACACGCTCTGTCTGCTATAGGTAGAAAAACTTGTTGGGTTTATTCTTGGCCCTCAGTAAGCCCAGAGGTGCTGTTCTGAGTCCCTCTAATGTAAACTCCTTCTCTTCCTAAATCGAACAGCTGGTTGGAGCTGCCTGGATCTATTCACGTCTTCTGGAAAACACAAATAGTGAGCTCCCGGCATGGTGTTTGTTACGCAGTCAGAGGCTCTGTGGGCCGTGGGCCTCTGGGGATTCCTCTCTCTGTGCCTATGTCGGGTGCGCACTTACTGAGCAGATGGCCCTTGGTCTCCCTCCCCTCTCCGTGTCCTTTCACCGTGACGTTTACTGACGAGCAGGAAGCTGCCCGTCGCCTCTGCTCCGTGGGAGAGTACAGACAGAGGCAGAGTTCTCTACCAGGCGCTGTTTTTGAGAGGTTTGCTTCTGTGTGCATCCTGTTCTCTCGCCTTGTGGTCTGGGCCCCCAGCCTCTGCAGCCAGACATCAGTGCGTGCACTGCCGACTCCTCTCAGAGGAAGGGACCTGGTGTCCACCAGAGCCTCAGTTACTGTGAGGAGCGCTCCACGGCAGCTACGAGGAAAGTCTTAGGAGAAAGGCAACTGGCCCCAGCGGTACCAGCAGTTTAGCGACCTCAGACCCTAAAACTCACCCCAACACTGTAAGGTACTTATTGGAAGCTACCTGTGGCTGCCAGGTGTATGTGTTAATACGCTGGGACCTTAGCCACCCAGCTACTACTGTCTTGGTGCCTTCCTGTCAGCCACACTGTCTGCCAGCATAATACAGGCTCTGCTCAGAAAACATGTCCTGAGTTGAGGGGAGAGATGCGGAGTTCTGAAGCCAGCTTGCCTGCAGCTCCCAGTGTGCCCCTCCTATCCCACGCTGAGCCTGTGAGCCCTCTTGGTTTCTGTACAGCATAGAACTTTCCATGAGTCACAGTGGCCAAGGGATGGCTCCGGCTGGTGGAAAACGAAATCCCTTCTCTCCCCGTCCCTTTCTCTTCTTCTCCTTTGTAGATTTATTTTGTCCGTCTGGTTTGTTCATTTGGATGTTTTAATTTTTTTAAAAAATCTTGGCTGATATTTATAATTTTGTATCATAAGAATGTTTTCCTACAGTATTTGTCATGCCAGTTTATAACAAAATGCAGGGATTTTATTTCTGTTGGAAACACTATTACAACTATGTTTTACTTTTGAACAGAATTTTTATTTGTATAGAGTGCTTACTAATGTTAAATAGTTCAGAGTATATAACATTTACCTTAAGGACTCATAGTAGATTTTAGTGTAAGGAGTTTAAAGGAAATATTCAAACTGGGTCTTGTCTGCCAATTTGGGTGGAGATGAGTTTGTGTCATTTCAATTACAAAGATAAAAGTATGCCATATAATTTATTTATATGAAAATTTATTTTTGTAGTGTACATAGTAGTCATCAAGTCTTTTGACAGAAGTATATTTTTAAAGAATTTATATGTGATGAATCCGTAATGTCTGGAACTTTGCTGAGACATGAGTGGGGACACTTTTCACTGTAAATTACAGCAAGGGAAATAGAATGTCTAACAGTGTTCAGAGAGTGAACGCAAGTGGGTCCTCGTGATTGTGAAATGTTATTAGTTACCATTTGTGACCTAGTACGGTTCTCATTTTATACCTTGGAAGGTGAAAATGTACAAACTCTCTAAATATTAATGTTCAAACACTGATAGAAGTTCTAACATGAATAAAAATAATATAACTTCTTGGGTACATCTTTGTTCATAGAATGTTTTTTCCTTCAAGTACTTTCCAAAAGGCTGTTTCTTCCAGCCATCACATATTTTGTAGTTTTGTCCATGAAGCTTGTGAAACAGTTTTTGTACTAATTCAGACAGTTCTTTGCTTTTATTTTGTTACCAAGAAAGTCCCGAAATTACCCCTTTGGTCCTGTCTCTCATAATTGAAAACGGCGCAGCCACTGTAAAGGAGCGATTGAGCCTTTGCCGGGCGCTCTGTAGCAGTTGGCCATAGAAGTGGAGAAAAACAGCAGAAAAGCCGAGGAGTGAGGCAGGGACCCAGGCCCCAAATTACGGCGAGCAGGTGCCGAGCCTTACAGAGCAGCCGGCTGGCCACGGCCACCTGCTCCTGTACAGATCTATGAAAAGACAGCACGTCCGTTTACCTGGGCTTGTCCGTGGCTTCTCTCACACTAGAATGGCAGAACTGTGTCACTGCGACACAGGCCGGCTGTCCCGCAGGCCCTGAAATACTCACTCATAAGCAGGAGCCTGCCAATCCATTTTAAGGCGGTGTAGCTGAGGCCAGCGCTACTCCAGTGTGGTCCGTGAATCAGCATGCCTTGGAAGCTTGCTAGAAAAGCCAGAATCTCCCCGCCCAGACCTACTAAATCAGAGCCTCTGGGAGTGAGGCCCAGGAATCTGCTTTAACGAGCAGTCCTGGCAGTTCTGCTGCACCAGCAAGGCGATCTCTAAATTCCTTCCAGCCGAACGTGGCTATGGCTGTCTAATTTGACTCAGGCTGCGCTGCCAATGCAGGCCAGATTCTGGAAACAACAGAGTGATCCTGACTCTTCTGTGTGGTCTTTCCACAGAAACACATGTTCCTCTGTGGGAAAGAGTCGAGACCTGTGAACTCTGCGTTTGTGGCAGGGAGTTGGGGAGCGGAATTCCCTTTAGTGCCCTGCCAAGGCTGAGAGGAAGAGAGGTGGGCTATGACCTAGCAGGAGGGTGGGGAGTCCACATCAGGCAAGAACCCTCTGCAGTTCCTCCTGCCCAAGGGTCTCCCCCTCGAAACCTCAGAAGCTTGTGTCAACATAAATTAAAGACGATTAATGTCCCTCAGACATCTGAAAGTTGAGAGAAGTCATAGTTGGATGAGATTTGTTCCACAGGGCAAGAGGCCGGGAACAGCCCCAGTCTGGGTCCGCCATACTGAGTTGTGGTTCCATCAGCCATTCTGGATCTCTTGGTCCCAAGTCTCCATCTCCAAGATGACAAGGGCCCTTGTACAAAACAGTGGGATTGTTAGGGGATTTTATGCTTAACTGCCCTTCTTTGGAGGCATTCAGGAAATACAGTAAACCTTGACCAAGAAATCAATATAATGTCCTCCTTAATATCTGGAAAAAATAATACATTGCTAAAACAGTTTTATGTCTTAAAACCTCATCTTGTGACCTCTTGATAACAGTTGGCAATCTACCCTTAAGCCCATCAGTGGTGAATTATGCACATTATACTAACTTGGTTCATTCACATTGTGGGGAATATGTATTCCTCAAATCTTAGTATGATCAAAATTAATTAACTGGAATTGAAATTGGGAGTTTTCTTTGAGACATGCTTTCTAGCACCAAAATGACCATTTGTTAGCCATCCAGTTTTTTTATAGGTGATATACGCCTAAGTAAGCTAATAGTTTGTAATCCTGATAGGGTGGGAGAATATTTAATCAGATTTGTGTCATAAAACTTACTATATTTACTCAGTAAGTCTTAACCTCACCTCCTTTTTTGGCACAACAGACTGTCACAACTTCAGGAAAACTGAGCCACTGCATTTCAGGCACTAGCCATGCCGTTGTAAGGGCAGGTGTTTCTATTTTTGGTGAGTGACTACTGACCTCCCAAGAGAAGTGAAGCAATCTGAAAATAATATTTGCCCAGTTGTAATTACTTTTAATGAAGGCTATACAGAATGAGAACATCGTTGAACATAAGTCATTCACACTGTCATAATAGAGGGGATGTTGGCTGTCATTTCTGTGTAAGTTCCCTGCCACAAAATTAGAACTACAACCATCATAACAGCCTTCAAGGCCTCTTAGGAACAAAGTAGGAAAGGAAACTAAGGGGTCTAGGGCTCAGTTACAAAAAGAAGCGTGGGCTTTACGTGGCCACAGGATGGACTTCCTTTCTACAGGGCAGGGTATTTATTATGGTCTACTCATGACTTGTAGGAATTCCTTCCTTGAGGCAAAGGGAAAAAAGCTTTACGTCTGACATGCTATAGAGAGAACCAGCATTATAGAGATGGCACTGTCAGACCTCCGTATGGAACAGTCTCTTCTGGAAGAGGCAACCCTGCACACTGGTCCCCCTTCCATTTCGTTTTTCTGGAAAGTGTTGATCTTGATTCATCTGCCTCTTATCTGCAGGACTTGAGACTGAGGGTATTGGAGTGTGAAGCCAAGTCAAATGGGTTTTTCCTAAGAAAGCAAGCACAGGAAATGCCTTTGTCAACAGCTCAGTCTTTACACACAACAGACAACAGCTTGTGTTCTCGTGGAAAGGGGGAATGGTAGATAATACCCTATTTTATAATGAAAAAGAAAAAAAATGTAGATGGAAGGGTTGAAGAACAAGTTCTGACTAGAGGGTTATTTTATAATAACAAGGACTGCAACATTCAGCCCAAGTCAAGATGCCAAAAGCATCATCTTCGTAATTACAAAGTTCAATCAGCAGCAGCGGTAGGTCAGCTCCTGTTGACATCCTCTTTTGCGGCCAGAGGAGAAGCAAGATGGGGCAGGAACAGAAGAGCAAGAAGTTCTCTACTGCGGATTAAAAGCAAGAACAACCAGCCCTCTGAAAGGACTAGGTCAGATATGGGGCAAATAAGGCCAGTGCTGCTGAAAAGACGTGTGCACAGGCTAAACCAAGCAGGACTATCAGAACGAGGGAAGAGATAGGAAGCGCGTGTTAGTCCTAAGCAAGGGACAAAGACCTTCATAAAATCCACTTGGCCGCCCTTCATACCTGAGCTGTGAAAGCGCACTTGGCCTTTCTACCGATGGACCCGTTTGTTTTTTTCACACACTCCTCACTTTGTCTGGCATCACAGATGGCTATCAGGAACCAGGTAAGTTTGTCATGAGCTATGGAGGGTTGAATCTTAGGAGACAGTTGGCCATCTTGAAACCTGGAAAAGCAATAGAACCTGCCTGCCGTTACCCAGCACACTCAGCGATGGGGTCAGACTTAAGACCTGGGTCTGAGCTCGTCCGATGACGTTATTCTCTTGTTACTTTCCTTCTTTTCCCCCATTTGTTTTATTATATTAATTGTGAAGGAATGGGTGACTGCTGTCCATACAGCTACGATAGCAGAAGAGCTTCCAAGCTTTGAAGACGCCGCACACACACAGTAGGGATTTGTGCAGCTGCGTGACGGCATGAGCGCTGCAGGTAAATAGCGTCAGCAGGGCAAGCAACTGGCAGAGCTCTGAATTCTCCTGATTATACTTAAGTTCCAAAAGCTAACTGGCTAAAATGTGCCTCCTTCATTAAAAGCAATTAATATGTGAAGCTAGGTTTGCATTTCACAAGAGAGTTTGCACTTCATGATTGAAATCTCATAGTTCATTTGTTAATAGTCCCTAATGGTCTGTAATCATAAGGCACACACAATTAAGGTGGGATTTTTCAGAGTGTAAGAGAGGAAGGATGCCTGGTTTATGAATTATTCTCCCACTGCTGAGAACATAGCCAGCATTCACCTTGCATAGGCATGCTTGCCCAAACACGTGTACATTTGTAAAAGTCCTGACCTGTCACCTCTGACCCCTTCTGAATTTCCTACGCTCCAGTCAGCGAGCCCTGAGTACATGGGGCATACATTCCAGGACCCCACAAATACCAAAACCTCAGATGCTCAACTTCTTATATAAAATGAAGTAGTATTTGTATACAACCTACACATACCCTCGCATATACTTTAAATTATCTTTAGATTACTTAAAATGCTTACTACAGTGTAAATTCTATGTAAGTGGTTGTTACACTGTATTATTTAGGAAATAATAAGAAAAAAGTCTGTACATATTCAATTCACATTTAATTTTTTATATATATTTTTGATCAAAGTCCATTGACTCCACAGATGTAGAACCTGTGGGTTTGAAGATCTAACTGTCCTTTCATTCTCTCTCTGCATCCATCAAGTCCGGTGTACCTAGCACCACTGCCCTTAGAAATCCGTTTGTAGGTGGTGCCTCTGCCCCGGGGTGAGCAAGCAAGCCCGTGCAGGACAAATACACTCCCCCCACACAAGGACAAGGCCATCCACCAACTCCTAATTGGCTCGACACTTTGCTTCCCTTTGGCATAGGGCAGCAGAGGCAAGGACTAATGAACTGGCATGACTGGATGAGAGGAACACCTGGGTAGGGAAAGGAACAACCAGACCCCATGCCTGTTGTCATTCACTCCAAAGGTCCGCTTGAACCCTTGCAGAGGCCGACATCCAGCAGAGACCAGCAGGATCATTACCTTTCCTATCTACCAGTGGGACCAAAGATGCCTCTTCACTTGATCAGTAACCGGAGTCTGGGATGAATGAACAGAAGGGCTTCTTTCTGGTGCAGTGAGGGCACATCAACAACCCACACTCTACACCTAGGAGAAAACTGTGACCAGCTGAGTCCCGAGACTGCAGATCTTAGAAAGAATCCATTCATTCCAAAACCCAGGAATATTTTCTTTCGCTCAATCTTTTTTTGATTTTACTATGTTTTTACTATTTTTATTTTTCCTTCATTGGGTTTTTAACCCTTTTTTGCTTTTCACCTTTTAGTTTCTTTTCTTTTCCCCCATTTCAACTTTTTTCTCTTCCTTTTTAGCTTTACTTCCCGTATTTTGCTCTCTGCTTATCTTTTTTCTCTTGCTTGTTGATTCCTGCAACTTTCTCTAATGTTATTAATTTCCTTTTTCTCTTCAATAGGATCCCCTTTCTTACTTTTTTCTCCTCTTTCTCTTATTGATTAATTTCTCAAATTTTGCTTTTTTCATTCTCTGGTTCCCCAACCCCTCTACCTTCACTAGTATAACTATTAAGCTTTATGAATTTCTAGATAGCTAGTTAACTTCACATATTGCTGTTGAATTCTGTTCTTAGTAGTGGTAAAGTTGTTCCATTTAGTAGATATTTACTGTAGACAACATCGATAGTTGTTTTGTCTTAGTATTCACTTTCTATCGTTAAAGGTGGTATGTTATTTGTCCTTAAGGTGTCAATATTCATGGGCTTGCTTGCTCACCCCGGGGCAGAGGCACCACCTACAAACGGATTTCTAAGGGCAGTGGTGCTAGGTACACCTGACTTGATGGATGCAGAGAGAGAAGAATGAAAGGACAGTTAGATCTTCAAACTCACAGGTTCCACATCTGTGGAGTAATGGACATTATAATTTTTGGTTTTGGCTTTTTGAGACAGGGTCTTGGTACGCCATTCAGGCTGGCCTTGAGCTCACTTTGTAGCCTAGGTCTCAAACTTGCAACAGTCCTCCTGCCTCAGCCCCTGCATGCTGATATTACAGGCATTTGCCACTATGTCTGGCTTTCACATTACAATTAATGATTTTATTATTATAGCCAAGGTAACATAGCTGTTGCTATTAATTGGTTTTCTTGGGATGCCAATATGCGGGTTGCTGAACAATACTGTCATCCATTCGTGGAGGACTGGGAGTTGGGCCAAATACACTACAACATCTCATCCCAAGTAAACTGAGGTGGTTGGATCTTGGGAGAGAGGTACCGGGCAACAGCCACATCCAGAAGACATGACTGAAAGGTAGACATTAACGAAAGAGGTCTCCATACTGATAACAAAGCCACTACAATAAGCCTACAAGCCTCTAAACAAAACAATACAAGCATGAGAAACCAAGCCAATAAAAGGGCTCCAAAACTCCAAACTCCCCCAATCTCATGCATGGAGCGTTGAAGAGGGGCACCAAAAGCCCCATACCCAAATTATTCAAAATGATATCAGGGGAGGTAACAAAACAGATCAATATAGCACTTGGAAAAGCTCACAGAAAATATAAGTAATAAGGTACTGAGCCAAATAAATGACATAAGCAGCAAGTCTACAGAAGACATAACAAAAAACTAACACAACTAAACAAAATGATACAAAATATTAATAACTAGCATAGAAAAATTTAGAGTCCATGAAAGGCTTCAAATAGAAATTCAGTAGATTAAAAATTCTATTGAAAGTAAGGCCAGCAAAAAACAAAACAAAACCAATATAGAGACAGTCAGAACTAGAAGACGGGGCTATTGTCACTGACCAATTAGTGACAGAAACATTAAAAACAATAAAGGAACATGAAAAATCCTCAACAAGATCCTGGCAAACAGAATGTAACCAGAAAAAAAATTATACATCATAACTAAAAAGACTTCATCCCAGGGGTGCAATATGATTCAATACATATAAATCAATAAATGTATCACAAATAGAAGCAAGGACAAAAATCACATGATCATCTCAATAGATGAATAAAAAAGCTTTGACAAAATCCAACAAATTTCATGATAAAAACACTGAAGAAAATAGGTATAGAAGGAACTTACTTCAATATGGCACAAAGCTGTACATGAGAAATCTACTGCCAACATGATATTAAATGGGGAAAAATGAAAGGTGTCCCATCTAAAATCAAGAACAAGACAAGATTCCACTATCACTACTCTTGTGCAACATATACTTGAAACATTAGCAAGAGCAGTCAGCCAGGAAAAAAGAAATAAAATGAATATGTATACAAAAATAAATCAAATTATCATTAGTTTCAGATGACATGATCCTCTACATAAACTGCTCCCCCCCAAAAAAAATCCACCAAAAGACTCTTAGAATTTTCTAACACCCAAATTCAGAGGCATAGCAGAATGCAAAGGCAACACACAAAAATCAATAGCATCCTTGCACACCAATAACAGACTCAATAAAGAAATTAGGAAAAAAAAATACCATTCACAATAGCACTAAGAACAATTAAATGCTGAGGAATTAACCTAACTAAGGATTGAAAAGCCTCTACACTAAAAACTACAGTAACCTGAAAAACGAAATTGAAGAGGACATCAGAAAAGGAAAAGATATCTCCTGTTTCTGGATAGGCAAAACTGATAGAACGAAAATTGCCATAGTTCCAAAATCCACACACAGATTTAATGCAATCCCAATCAAAATTCCAACAGCATTCTTTACAGAACTGGAGAAAACAATCATAAAATTCATATGGAACCAGAAGAGATTCAGAATAGCAAAATCAATTGCAGATAACAAGAGCAAAGCAAGGGGCAACACAAGCCCAAACTTGAAGTTATACTACAAAACGATAGTGATAAAAAGAGCATGGTACTGGCACAAAAACAGACTCATGGATCAATGGGACAGAACAGGAAAAAAAAAAAAAAAAAAAAAAAAAAAAAAAAACAGAAATAATCCCAGGCGCATCTTTAACAAAAGAGCCAAGAACATACACTGGAGGAGATGTAGTCTCTTTAATAATTGGTACTGGGTAAACTGACTATTCACATGCAGAAGATTGAGTCTAGACCCTTATCTCCCACTGTGCTAAAGTACAATCAGAATGGATCAAAGAACTAAATGTTAAACAGAAATGCTTAATGTGATGAAAGATCAAATATATAAAGCTCTTGAAGTCTTAGGGTATGGGCAAGGACTTTCTAATCGGAAGAAGCCAGTTGCACAAGAGATAGTACTGATCAACAAATTGGATTGTATCAAATTAAGAAGCTTCTGCACCACAACAGGAACAAACAACAGAGTGAAAAGAAAACCTACCGAATGGAAAAAAAAAAGGTTACCAGCTATTCCTCATATCTAGAATATATAAAGGACTAATATCCAGAATATATAAAAAATGATATTAGCTCCCCCCACAAAAAATAAGAGAGCCAATCAAAGAGTGGCAAGTGAAATGAATAAACACTTCTCTGAAGAAGTACAAGTGGACAATAAATACACGAAGAAATGCTCACATTACTGGCCACTGGAGAAATACAAACTAAGACAACACTGAGATTCCTTTTTATCCCAGAACGAACAATCATCATCACAAATCAATAATAACAAACACTCTTTATATATCTTTTTTGTCTTAGTGCTCTCGATAAGACTGCCAATACCATACTGAATAAGAATGGTAAAAGAAGACTTTCCTTATCTTTTTCTCAACTTGAAAGAAGTGATGTCAGCTTTTCCTCATTCAGTATGACATTGCCTATGGGTTTGTCATAAACACTCTTTATTGTGCTCGGGCAAATTTGTTCTATACCTAACTTTTTGAAGGTCTTCTGGTAAGGATGAAGCAATGTGACATTTATAAAGTATTTTTCTGGGCTGGGGATATAGCTCAGTGTAGTAAGCGCTTGCCTAGCAAGCGCAGGGTCCTGAGTTCGATCCCCAGTACCACCAAAAAAAAAAAAAAAAGTATTTTTCCTGTGTCAATTGAAGATGATCAGCAAACTAGAAAATGGTGGGGTAGTGACTGGCCAAACAGATCTGGAATCCAGACACCTAGAAATTAACAACTTGGCCAAGAGAAAAAAAGAAGTAGATTTGCTGAGGATTGGAAAGGAACTGACAGGAAAAATTAGAAATTATAGAGAAGTTGGAGAAATGGACAAAACACAGAGAAAAGAACGAGGCATTCTGGAAGCTCATCCTGGCTCTTGGGATGCGGAAGTTGCCTCTGCAGACACAAGACAAGCACCCAAAGCCAGCAGCTTCAGGGAGAAATGGTGGACCAGGCCAGGGGCACAGGCCCCAGCAGAGCCCATAGCTGTTGTGAACTGCAAAAATAGTGTAGGGCTTTGATCCAAGGGGACTCCTTCCACATGGCAGACAACAGCCAGAGGGGGGTTACAGCCACAGAGTGCTCAGTCAGGCACCATTTCAGAAAAGGATTGATTCTTTACTTTTTTATTTTTAAAGAGACAAAAACAAACACAAAAAGAGACAAAAAATACAATAAAAATGATACAGAATTTCAAAACCAGACCATAAAAAATTAACAGTGGTTATTATATTGCATATTGTTATCTTCAGAGCAGTTGCTCAGATTACCAGGTACAGGCATGCAACATGGATCAAATAATGTAAGCACTAATGGTTGCTTTCAATGAACTAATAGAAATTAGTAGTACATTTATCTTAGCCTTCGTGTGTATATATACATATCTTTCTTCCCTTCCTTCCCCCCTCCCCATCCCAGCTATTCTTTCCTTTTGAGTAGTTTCTTTGCCTTTCACTATATTGGGACTCTGAACAATTAACAAACAACTTCATTTCGGGGCCCCCAGTGTGATTTTCCCTCAGAGTGACCAGGTGAGAGAGAGTCCTGGGAGATAGTCACGAACAGGGAGTAGGCTAGACGGAGAACCCCTGAGTTTAAACTCAGGCGAGGCAAGGTACAGGCAGCATGCCCTGTGGTAAGGAGATTTGTGCTGCTCTCAGAAATGTCTGCGTCTGAAGGCGCCAGCATTAAGTACTTGTACCCTTCCCCTGCTGCCTAACCCACCACAGATCCGAGGTCTGATTGCCTTCTCCATATACCAATGTGAGCAAAGAAACACATAACTTTGGAAGGTTGCCACAGCCTGAGATTAACAGGGGGCGCTCTGGAGCAGAGGGGCATCTCAGAAACCCACAGGCTGTAAAGCTAGGGGGAGAAAACCATAATTTGTTGGATCCCAAAACTGTGGGTCCTGGAAAGAAAGCACTCATTTAAAAATACAGAGAAATTTTTTTTTCTGTGTTTGAACTCATTTTTTCTTCACTGGTTAATTAGAGTTTCAGGAATGTTCCTTTCCCACTTTCCTTTTTTCTCTTTTGTTTTCTTTTTTCCTCTTTCTTCTTTTTAATTTTTTTCCTGTTAATATTTTCTTTTTCATTCTCCATATTTGTTTATCTTTCCCCTTTTTTTCTGTTACTTTCTTTTTCTTGCTTGTTCTTTTCTGGTACCTTTACCTATTTTTTTTTACTTTAAAAGTAAAAGAACAAAAACATATTAACAGACACAAAGTAGCATAAGAATAGTACAATCAAAACTGAGTTACAGACAAGGTGACAGGGAATCAACAATGGTTGTTGCATTACATATTGATAACTTTGAAGTGTATACTCAGGAAAACAGATATAGACATGCAAAATTGATCAAACAAATGATCATCAACTATTCCTTACAATAAAGTGACCTAAGTCAGTAGTACAACTATGTTAGATATGCTGCATATACATACATACTTACATACATAGATAATTATCCCTTCCTTCCTTTTTCGTTTTTTAATATAATTTTTCTTTTTAAAGTGTAAAAGAAAAAGAACTACATCAACAACAACAGCAAAAAAAAAAAAGCAGAAAGCATTAACAAAGAGACACAAAGTAGCACAATAACAGTATACTCAGAATTTAATTATAGACAAAGCAACAGAAAACCAACAATAGTTGTTGTACTGCATATTGATATCTTCAAAGTGTATGCTCAGGAAAACACATATAGACATACAGGATTGATCAAACAGTCATCAACTATTCCTTACCATCAAGTGACATAAGACAATAGTAGAACCATGTTAGCCATCCTGCACATATGTATATACGTACAAACATACATACATTTTGGCCTCTTTCTTTTCTGCTTTCCCTCATCCCATCTGTTCTTTACTTTTGAACAGATTTCCTCAATGTCTCTTAGTTTATATGCCCACCCTCAGATTCTTACACCAGTGACACAATACGTTGCTTGCACATGTACCTCTGATTTATTTCACTTATGAGTATGGTGTCTAATTGTGACCATTTGCCTACAAAGGCCCCAAATCTGTCCCTCTTTATAGCTGAGCAATATTCCATTATATAAAAATGCCACAGTTTTTTAATCAAGTCTTCTGTGGATGGACATTTGGGTTGCTTCCACAATTTAGCTATTACAAATTGCGCTGCTATAAACATGGGTGCACATATATCAGAGTGATATGATGTTTTCAGATCTTCTGGGAAAATACCCAGAAGGGGAATAGCTGGTTTGAATGGAACCTCTAGACCTACTTTGCTGAGAAATCTCCAAACTGCTCTCCACAGTGGTTGCACCAGTCTGCAATCCCACCAGCAGTGTAATAGAGTCCCTATTTCTCCACAGCCTTGCCAACATTTGTTATTGGATGATTTTTTCATACTGGCCAGTCTTACTGGGGTGAGATGAAATCTCAATGTTGCTTTTATTTGCATTTCTCGAATGACTAAATATGTGGAACATTTTCTCATATATTTATTTGCCATTTGTATTTCTTTATCTGAGAAGTGTGTATTCATCTCAGATGCCCATTTCTGGATTGGGTCTTTGAATTTGGACAGGTACATGTTTTTTAATTCTTTGTATGTTCTAGATAGAAGACCTTTGTCCGAGGGACAGCCAGCTAGGATTTTTTTCCCAATTTGTGGGTTTTCTTTTTACTTTGCTGGTGATTTCTTTAGGTGTGCAAAAACTTTTCAGTAGGATGAGGTCCCAATTATTGATTCTTTGAAGTGTTTCCCTTGCAGTTTGATTTTTGTTCATGAACTCTCTGCCTACTCCTATGTCTTCAAGATTTTTACCTACTTTCTCTTCCAATAGGTTTAGAGTTTCTGTTTTAATGTTGAGATCTGTGATCCATTTTGACCTGAGTTTGGTGCATGGTGATAGACTGGGGTCTATTTTCAGTTTTCAGCAAGAGGCAAGCCAGTTTTTCCAGCACCATTTATTAAACAGGTCATCTTTTTTCCAGTGAGTTTGGTTGGTCCCTTTGTCAAATATTAGGTGGCTGAGTGTGTTTTTCGTTGTGGTTGCATCTTTCAGTCTGTTCCATTGATCCTCAGGTCTGTTTTTTAGCCAGTACCAGGTTGATTTTATTATAGTAGCTTTGTAGTATAATTTCAGGTCAGGGATTGTGATTCCACCGACTTGTCCTTGTTGCCCATGATTGCTTTTGCTATTCTGGGTCTCTTCTGGTTCCAGATGAATTTGAGGCATATTTTCTCTAGATCTGTGAGGTATGCTAATGGTAGTTTAATGGGAATTGCATTGAATCTGTACAACAGTTTTGGTAGTATGGCCATTTTCACAATGTTGGTTCTTCCTAACCATGAGCAGGGTGTGTTTTTCCATTTATTGAAATCCTCTTTGATCTCTTTTTTCAGAGTACTGTAGTTTTCAGTGAATAAATCTTTCACATTCTTTGTTAGATTGATTCCTAAGTATTTCAATTTCTTGGATGCTATTGTAAAAGGTATGCTTTCCTCAATTTCTCTCTCAGTCTGTTTGTTGTTTGTGTACAGGAATGCTATTGATTTTTGGATGTTGACTTTGTATTCCGCTACTCTGCTGAATTTGTCAATTAATTCCAGGAGTTTTCTTGTGGAATTTTTGGGGTCCTCCATGTATAGTATCATGTCATCTGCAAATAGTGATAGTTTGACTTCTTCCTTTCCTATCCTTATTCCTTTTATTTCTCTCTCTTTTCTAATTGCTCTGGCTAATGCTTCCAGAACTATGTTGAATAAGAGTGGTGACAATGGACATCCTTGCCTTGTTTCTGACTTTAAAGTGAAAGTTTTCAGTTTTTGTCCACTTAGTATGATGTTGGCTGTTGGTTTGTCATAGATGGCTTTGATCAGATTGAGGTAGAGGCCATCTATTCCTTTTTTTTTTTTAAGTTTTTAACATGAATGCATGTTGGACTTTATTGAAAGCCTTTTCTGCATCTATTGAGATGATCATGTGGTTTTTGTCTTTGGCTGTATTGATATGATGTATTACATTAATTGATTTACGAATATTGAACCATCCCTGCATTCCTGTAATGAATCCTACCTGGTCGTGGTGTATAATTTTCCTTATGATTCACTGTATTCTATTTGCTAGTATTTTGTTGAGTATCTTTGCATCTATGTTCATTAGAGAGATTGGCCTATAGTTCTCTTTCTTGGTTGGGTCCTTCTCTGGTTTTGGTATCAGTATAATACTTGCCTCCAGAAATGTGTTAGGGAGAGTTGCTTCCTTTTCAATTTCATTGAAGAGTATGAGGAGTGCTGGCATTAAATCTTCTCTGAATGTTTTATAGAATTCTGCTGTGAATCCATCAGGGCCTGGGCTTTTCTTTGTTGGTAAGTTTTTAATGACATTTTCAATCTCATTAATTGATATTGGGTTGTTCAGGATGTTTTAGTCTTCCTCATTCAATTTTGGTAATTTGTACCTTTCTAGGAATCTGTCCTTTTCTTCTGAATTTTCTATCCTATGGGAGTAAAGATTTTCAAAGTAGGTATTAATGATCTTTTGGATTTCTGTGGGATCTGTAGTGATTTCATCCTTTTCATTCCTTATTGCATGAATTTGAGATCTTTCCCTTCTTTTTTTGATAAGGTTGGCTAGGGGTTTATCAATTTTATTTATTCTTTCGAAAAACCAACTCTTTGATTCACTTATTTTTTGTAGAGTTTTCTTCATCTTAATTGCATTAATTTCTGCCCTGAGTTTTATAATCTCCCTTCTTTGGGCTTTTGGTTTGGCTTGTTGCTCTTTTTCTAAGAGTTTGAGCTGTAGCATTAGGCTGTTTATTTGTTCTCTTTCTGTTTTCTTTATATATGAGTTCATTGCTATAAATTTCCCTCTGAGGACTGCTTTCATTGCATCCCACAGATTCCAGTAGGTTTTATTTGCATTTTCATTTGTTTGTAGGTATTTTTTAATTTCTTCTTTAACTTCTTGTGTGACCCACTGGTTATTCAGGAGGTTGTTGTCTAATTTCCAAGTGTTTATGCAGTTTTTGGAGTTCTCTTTGTCATTAATTTCCAATTTCATTGCACTGTGGTCAGATAATATGCATGGGATAACTTCAATTCTTTTGCCTTTAGGTAGACATCCTCTATGGGCTAGAATGTGGTCAATTTTAGAGAAAGACCCATGTGCAGCTGAGAAAAATGTGTATTCTGATGTTGTGGGGTGGAACACTCTGTATACATCTACTAAGTCCATTTGTTCACACTTTTGGTTCAGGTCTATTATTTCTTTGCTGAGTTTATGTCCAGTTGACCTGTCTCTTTGCGTCAGAGGGGTGTTTAGGTCCCCTATTACAATAGTGTTATTAGTTATTTGATTTTTCACATCTGTTAAGATTTGACTTGTAAAGTTTGGTGCTCCGTTGTTTGGTGCATAAATGTTTAGGATTGTTATCTCTTCCTCTTGCAGCTTTCCCCTGGCTAGTATGTAATGGCCTTCTTTATCTCTTTTGATTGTTTTTGGTTTGAAGTTAACATTGTCTGCAAACATAATAGCTACCCCTGCTTTTTTCTGGGGACCTGTTGCATGGAGAATTGTTTTCCGTCCTTTAACTTTCAGCCTGTGGATTTCCTTTTGAGTAAAATGTGTTTCCCGTATACAGCATATCATTGGATTGTGTTTCTTAATCCACTTTGCCAATCTTTTCCTTTTGACTGGTGAATTGAGGCCATTTACATTAGTGGTTATAATGGTTGTATGTTGGCTTATTCTAGTCATGTTATTTACTTGTTGTTTTCCTACTTTTGCTATCTGTTTACTTACTTGTTCTGTTTGAGGGTTTCTTTCTGTTGTTGTTCTTGAGATTGTGGTCACTTTTTTCTCTGTCTAGAATATCTTTTAGTGCTTTTTGCAATGCTGGTTTGGCTCTCATGAAGTTCTTCAGTTGTTCTTTGTCGTGGAAATATTTTATTTCTCCATTGAATTTGAAGGATCATTTTGCAGGATACATCAGTCTGGGTTGGAAGCTGTTTTGTCTCAGAATCTGTAATACCTCGCTCCAAGCTCTTCTTGATTTCATGGTTTCCGTTGAGAAGTCTGCTGTGATTCTGATGGACTTTCCTTTATAGGTGATCTGTTTCTTTTCTCTAGCAGCTTTTAATATTGTGTTCTTTTGCTGGATGTCTGGGATCTTGACTATTATATGTCTGTGTGTGGTTTTCTTTGGGTTATGGCTCATTGGGGTTCTATATGCCTCAATTAACTGTACTTCAGTATGTTTTACCTTGTTTGGGAAATTTTCTGCTGTTATTTCAGCAAATATTCTTTTTATATCATTTGTGTTGTCTCCTGCTGTTTCACTGACTCCTATTACTCAAATATTACTTCTTTTTGCCTCGTCTTGCAGCTGTTGGATTGATTTTTCTTGGATCCTTGATGAATTTATGAGATCCTTCCTTTCACACTCATTAGCTGCCATGCTGTCTTCAAGATCTGAAATTCTATCTTTGGCTTCATTTAAGTGGTTTTGCAAGCTTTCAATTCCTGGCCATCTCTTTAGACCTGTTTCATTCATGGTAATTCATTCCTAAATTGCTCTTGTAACGTTTCCATTTGTTTCCTATTTTCTTCTATTCTTTTATCTATTTCTTCTCTCTGTGTACGGAACATTTCTTTCATTATAGTTTTCAGTTCATTTTTTGTCTGAGAGATTATTTCTACTTTAATCTCTTTTGTGGCCTGTCCCGGCCTGCGGGTAGTCAACGAAGGCTCCTAATGAGAGGGGGAGTTGGATTATAGAGAGACAAGAAGAGACACGAGAAATGGAGGCAAGACAGGATTCTGATCAAGCCTCGTTTATTGAACGGAAGTCTCGGGCTTATATACAGTGCAGGAGCGGGGATTGACGTCAATAGGTAACCAGGCAATGGAGGGAGGTACAAACATCATGCGATATTACATCATTATAGGAAGTTGACCGTATATGGAAGTTGTTACATAAGATGTTACATAACTACAGGAAGTTGACCATATATGGAAACTGAAACTAAAATTTCAAGATGGCTGGTAGCTTACAAAATGGATGCAAACTGCAGGTCTCTCAGCAGTACAAGATGGATGCAGACCGCAGGTCTCTCAGCGGTCTCCCACAGGTCCCCCTTTTTTATTTTATTTAATAAAAGACCAAATCT